>JAODAL010066010.1:0-17959 GCA_025379985.1 Phyllomedusa bahiana
CGCCTGGAAAGTTGAAAAGGGAGAAAAAGACAAAGGAATTTTTAACCCGCAGAATAGTGACTGCCCGCTTCCCCGGGGAAATGACTGGAGGATAAGACAAGATGTAACAAACAGAAAAAAGTGAAACCCCCCTTTCAGCTCTGGAGGTGACTTGAGGATAAGACAAAGGGGGTAACAAACAAATAGTGACGCACTCGGAGGTGACGGGGGATAAAACAAGGGTGAAAAGCAGAAAAAAAATGACTGAGCCTGAGGTGACCGGGGAAGATAAGACAGGAGGTAAAAGGGAGAATATTACCCAGCTCTTGGGAGTGAAATTGAGGAAAAAAACAGGAGGGAAAAGCAGGTAGTTACCGCCAAACCTGGGGGTGAAGATGTAACTCGAGGATTTCTATTTATCATGCTGAAGGGGCCTGTTTTCCCGTGGCATTTCCCCTTAAAATTGGGGGGGGGGTTTTCCCACGCCCCCTTTGGCCCAGGGTTGGGGGCTGGGCAACATGACTAAAACCTTTGGGATTCCCCAAAAGCCAACAGCGGGGCCCCCCGGCCAGTGCCGCAGGGGGAGCCGAGACACTTCAGTGCATTGGGGTAATGGTTGGGGGGTTTTTTTTCTCATACATGCCAACCCTCCCGTTTTTGGGGGGGGGGGTCCCGGGTATTTGGGGGCCCCCTCCCGCCCCCAACCCGGGGAGGTTTTCAAAATTCCCCCTTTCCCCCCGCCCGAAGCAGGGGGCGGGGGTCCCCTTTTAAAAAACAAAAACCGGGCGCAAGAATAGCGCCCAGTGCCTACTCTTGGGGGCCCCCGGAAACCCCCCCTTTCCAAAAGGGCGGGGCAAAGGGGGCCGCAAACGGCCGCTCACCCCCCCCCCCCGGGCCCCCACCCGGGCAAAGGGGGGAAGGGAGGAAAGGAAACTGCTCTCTCCCCCCCTCCTCCCCCTGAAAATTAAAAGGCGCCCGGGGGTGGCGCCCGCAAAATACCCGTTCAGCGGCCAAGGGGAAGTGACCCGGCTTCAAAGGAAATGAGCGCGGGTGCTCTCAATCCCCCCGCGCCGCTTGGGAAAGGGAAAAAAATCGGCGGGGGCCGGCCCCCCCGCCCCGCCCGGAGCCTGTAAAGGAAAGAAGGGGTTTTAAAAAAATTTTATTTTTATTAAATTAGTTAGGGGCTCATACCGGCTAACCAGAGAGGGGCAAAATACCCCGGCAACAAAGGGCATCACCTGGGAACCCGGGGGGGTGCCAAATAAACCTTTGGGAAAACAATGGGGGCATCCCCCTGGCAACCCCGGAAAAAGGGGGGCACACCTGGTAAAGAGGGGGCACTACCCGGCAACAAAAGGGGCACTACCCCGGGAACAAAGGGGCACTACCTTTGGGTAACAAGGGGGCAACTAAACCCGGCTAACAATGGGGGCACTACCTGTCTAAAAAAAGGGGGGGGCTACCTGGGGAACAAGGGCACTACCTGGCAACCAAAGGGGGCACAACCTGGGAAAAAAGGGGGCAACCTACCTGGGAACAATGGGGCCAAATACCCGGGGTAAACCCGTGGGGGCCCCTTTCCCCCGGGAAAAAGAAGGGGGGGCCCCACCTGGGGCCAAAACAAAAAATGGGGGGGACTCCCTGGCCCAACAATGGGGGGCACAACCCTAGCAAAACCCGAAGGGGGGGACTTAACCCGGCAACCCCAAAGGGGGCACTCCCTTTGGCCTAAAAGAAATTGGGGCCCCAAAACCTGGGCCCAACAAAGGGGGCACAAATTGGCTAACGATGGGGGGCACAACTTTGGCCTTAAAAAGATTGGGGCACTAAAATTCTAACCCGATGGGGCCAAAACCCCCGGCTAACA
Organism: Phyllomedusa bahiana; assembly: GCA_025379985.1. Lineage (NCBI taxonomy): Eukaryota > Metazoa > Chordata > Amphibia > Anura > Hylidae > Phyllomedusa > Phyllomedusa bahiana. The sequence goes on from JAODAL010066010.1 coordinate 1,847, forward strand.
GATGGGGGGGACAAATTGGCTAACAAAATGGCGCGAAAAACCTTGGGTAAAAGATGGGGGACTACCCTTCTAAAAAAAGGGGCACTACCGTGCTAACAGAAGGGGGGACTACCTGGCTAAAAAATGGGGGCACTAAACCTTTCAAAAAAGGGTGGGGGCACTACCTTTCCCACACAATGGGGGCAAACCTGGCAACAAAAGGGGGCACTACCTGGCTAACAGATGGGGCCCCAAACCCGGGTAAAAGATGGGGGCACTACCTGGCCCAAAAAATTGGGGGGGACTACCTGGCAAACAAGGGGGGCACTCCCTGGCAAAAAAGGGGGCACCCCCTGGCTAACAGATGGGGCCTACCTGCTAAAGGGGGGAAATACTTGGCTAACAATGGGGGCCCTACCCGGGCCCCTAACAAAGGGGGGCATCTACCGGCTAAAAATTTTGGCTCACCGGGCTACAGAGGGGCATCAAACTTGGCTAAAAGGGGGGCATTACCACCCTGAAAGGGGGCCCACTACCGGGTTTATGGGGGGCTACTACCGGGCTTTTAAGGGGCATCTACCGGCCTTTTTCCAAAGCCGTTTTTGCATTAGGGGGAAAGGGGGGGTGGGTTTTTTAAAAGGGCGGGGCATACCGACAAGAGGGGCGTGTCCATGCAAATTTTTGCCGGCCCCGCTACGCCGCCCCCCAATACAGTCTCCTGCTTTTTCATTTTCCCAAAGTTGCCAACTATGCGTTTACCCTAAACCCCGGAAGAAAGGGGCCCCCCAAAAAATCCTCCCAAACCCTCCAGACCAACAGTGGGGAAAACAGAGGAAATATGGCTCCCGCTGCAGGCGGCTGCCCCCCGGGGGGGCGATGCCCATAGAGAAGCTCCCAACAACAAGCCCATGTAACGTTCATTTTTATATGGCAAGAGCGGTGAGTGCAGCTCTGGATGTGCCCTGGGGAAAAAATAAGACGGGGATGTAAAAGCAGAATAGTGATGAAAGTTTGGGAAAGTGACTGGAGTATAGGACCTAAAATTAACACAGAATAGTGACTCCCAGCTCTGGAGGGGCCCTGGATATAGGACCTGATTTTACAGCAGAATAGTGACGCACCCTCTGGGGGTTTGACGGGAGGTTAAGACAGGATGTAACACAGAAATAGTGACTGCAGCTCGGGAAATTGTGACGGGAAAATAAACGGAAATAACAGCAGAATAGTGACTGCACTCGGGATGTGACGGGAGGATAAGCCCAAATGTAAAGCAGAGTGTTAGCGATTCGTTGGCCATCGAGACGATCGATGTCAAAGTCGGCCGTATCGATGGGTTTTTCGATAGGGGCACGATTATGCGCGATGACCATTAAAGTCTAGGGGAGAGCAACAACACCTTCATTATTCCCACCCAAACAAGGCTGGAGAAGCTAAAATTTTACATCCACAACAGTCAAATGGATACGTCCTACATCTTAGGCAACACACTTAGTTATAAAAGTCACAGAAAAAAAGTCACACAGACCATTCACTATCCCTGTCTTTGTACCACAGCCTGACCCTTAAACCTGCATCACCCACAAATTAAAAAGTGACAGAAGGCAGTATGATTTGAACCATCATGTTACTTGAACTGGACATTGACTATCCCTGTCCTGGAACGCAGCATGAGCCCCAAACCTGCATGACCCCCACATTTAAAAAGTGCCGCAAAAAGGAGTTATTTCAACCACCATTTTAGTTTCACTGGACATTGACTATACCTGTCCGGGTAGCGTTTTGCCCTCCGTATGAGTGTGGCCCAAATTGAGCTTCACTTGGAAATACTGGTGGTTAACGCTCCTGTTACACCCAGGTGCCCTTTATCTTGGCATTCTTTTTCTTATTTTACTCAACGTGCTGGAGGAAATGGTCTCTGTACTTTGTTCTCAATACAGGGATTGATAGCTATGTTAAAGATCTTGCAAAAACAAGTCATTTTGCAATATGTGTCCATTAACAGTGTCCTACCTATTCCTGTTTCTGACAGCACCATCACCCTTGAGCCACTCTTGACAATTGTGAAGAACAAATGTCTATTAGAAACAAAAAATTTTAGAATAGGACCTACAGTATAGCTGCATTTCAAAGCAGCATGACCCAAAAAATTATAAAAATGACTTCTCCGCCACTGTTAAAAATTGTGAGGGAGAAATGCCACTTAAAAGCCACATTTCTGTTCCAAAGGACCATGATTATTGCTGTATCTCACAGCCCCAGACCCCAAAAAATTATAAATATGCTTCTCAGCCACTATTAAATTTTTTGAGGGAGAAATGCCACTTAAAACCCCTCATTTCTGTTCCAAAGGACCAATTATTGCTGAAATTCACAGCAACATGACCCCAAAAAATTATAAATTATGACTTCTCAGCCACTATTAAAAATTTGAGTGAGGAAAATGCCACTTAAAAGTCACATTTCTGTTCCAAAGGACCATGATTATTGCTGTATCCACAGCAACAGACCTAAAAAACCATTGAAAATTGCGAAAACTTCTTAAGATAAAGTGACTAAATGGAATACGGTGTTGTAATAAAACCCTTGCTGTCTTTTACAGTCTCCTCACAGCAAAAACCAGCAAAATGAACTGTTGGGAACTGAGAATAAAAATTGCAGTAAGAAATGATCATTTTAAAAAACATTTTTTCAAGGGGCCCATTTCTGTTTGGAGAGGAATGTGAAGTAACTGGAAACCCTAATCGGTGACCTCGGCAATTGTGGCTACAACATCATCAGAGATCCATGCCTGATTCATCTTGAGAAAGTAAAAACGATCCACATTATATGTGGAAACCCGGATGCGTTTGTCGGGTAATGACTCCTCCAGCTGTGCTGAAGCTCCGCTCAGATATGACGCTGGCGCTGGGCAGGACAACACCTCTATGGCGTGACGAGCCAGCTCAAGGCCATTCGTCCATTTTGGATACCCAGAAGGCTATTGGGTCCGGACCACATACAAAAACATCGGTGTTGAGACGCAGATAGTCGTGCACCATGATCTTAAGCTGATCTCTGTGTGTTGATGTGTGCCCTGCATTGCATGCGTTGGTGAGGTGGTAAATAAAGATTGCCAGAGGTCACCCTTTAGGCTTTCTGCCACCTTGCCTGCTGCTGCCGCTACGCCTACTTGGCACCCCTACTGCTGCACGTCGCTGATGTTGTTCCACCGTGACATTTGGGGAACGTGAAGCAGACCAACAGATGTCTCCAGTTGATCAATCAGCAAGGTCTCCATTTCCTGCATTTTACTCTCTATTTGGGTGGGTGAAGGAAAGTGCTGTTTTTTGTTTTTGTACCGGGGATCCAGGGGGTGGCCACCCAGTAACTGTTGTTCATTTTGATGCGGCCTTAATGCGAGGACATGTTGGAGGAAATGGAGCACCCAAGCACTCATGTGAGAGATGGAGCCTTGATTTCCCAAGCCTCTGGGTCGAGGGGAACTAGCAAACTGATCTTCCTCATCTTCCTCCTCCGCCTCAAATTCGCGCCAAACTCTTTCCAAGGCAGGGGCGTCGGTAACATCGGTATCTAGGAATACCTCCTCCTCCTCCTCCTCCCTCCTCCTCCTCCTCCTCCTCCTCCCCGCCGCCTCCGGCACAGCTTCAACACAGCCCTGACTTACCTGAGGTGATGCACCCTGAGAGCTGAGGTGCCGCCTTGCACTAGCTCTGGACCCCGAACCCACTGCCTTTAATGAAGACCGATGAAATTGTGAAACTGTCGGGCCTTGTGGATTGACGGAGAGAAAGGCTCCGTTTTCCGCATCTGTGCCCGTCTCCTCCTCCGTCGCTGGCGGGACCTGATGTTTCATAGTGTCCAACGATCGTTCCAGAACTAAGATCACCACAATGCTCATGCGACAAGGGCATCGCCGCACTGACCATTTTGGTGGCTTTTCAAAACTGGCAAAGGATGGTGCAGAGCTCTTTAAACCTGCCTCCACTCTCGGTGGTTCAACACCCCGAGGTCCTCACCGTGCTTGTTAGGCCATGTGTCACTTCGTACTGCGTAATGGCATTGCGCTCCCTGCCACAATCGCTGAAGCATGTGGAGGGTGGAATTCCAGCGTGTTGCACGTCAACAATGAGACGGTTGACGGGGAGGCCGAGCTGACGCTGCAACGCAGCCAGGCGGGACAAGCAGGGTGCGAACAGCGGAAGTGCGAACTCAGGGCCTCGAGCCTTCCTCAGCAGGCAGTCCAGACCGGGTAGCTCTTTAGAAATTTCTGGACAAGGTTCATGACATGTGCCAGGCAAGGGATGTGCTCCAGCCTACCGATCTTAAGGGCGGCCAGCAGATTTCGCCGTTATCGCACACCACCTTGCCTTGGCACAAGGTTCTTGTCACCCAGCCAGCGCTCGGGCCCCCGTTGCTTTAGAGCCGTCCACAGCTCCTGACCTGTGTGTGGACAGTCTCCAAGACAGATTAATTTCAAACAGGCCTGGGGTCTCTGGGCACGTGATGCCACCAGAGGGACCTTGGGGAAAGAGCCCTGTACCATCCCTGCAGTTTTGAAGAGCGTGCGCCGAGCCTGAGAGCCACCGTCACCCCCAAACATCCACCCAGCTCACCCAGGAGCTGTCACAGAGAATATGCGGCCTTGGCCGTGCTTACTAGTCCATGTGTCGGTGGTGAGATGGACTTTTCCGGACACAGATGCAGACAACGCGCTTGAAATTTTAGATGACACGTGGCTGGCCAGGGCAAGGGGCCGGGTTTTCTGGCAAAGAAATGCCTGCTCGGCATTTGGTATTGGGGCAGGCGAGGGCCATGACGTGGCGGAACCATCTGTGTCCACCAGACGGAAAGACAACATTTCCAAGGCCAAAAGCTGGCAATGCCCACATTCAGGCTTTTGGCTTTGGGATGGTTTGGGTTAAAGTGTTTCTTCTGCTCCCAAACCTGGAAAACAGAAGGCGGCTGCCCAGACTGGCCGCTGTACCCGGGGTGCAGGTCGTCAAACTGGCGGAAGGAGAAGGGTAGGATGGGTCTCTGGTGGTGCTGGTGGTACTCGCGCGACGGTGGAGGCTGAAGCGGAGGCTGATCCCTGATCATGACTCTGAGAGACATGGGCAGCTGAGGGAAAGCTTGGTGGTGGCGGAGGAGGAGGAGGAGGTGGAGACAAAGGGTGTGACAGTGGTTGGAGGCCCGGCGTCGGTCTGGCCTTTTTTGGCCAAGTGTTGCCTCCATTTCAACTCATGCATTCGCTGCATGTGCTAGACCATGTTGGTGGTTTATTAACCACTTAAGGTTCTTGCCTCTACTTATGCGTTTACGGCAAAGGCGGCATATGACATCGCTGGGTGAATCAGAGGCTTGCCCAAAGAAGGCCCCCGGCTTGAGAGGTCCTGGACCTTTTTGACGGCGATAAGCGGAGCGGGGTTTGCTCTGACCGTGGGTGGCGGAATCATATCAGCGGACTTCTGCGACTGCCCTCTCCCCTTTTTTTGGGGGGGACCCGTAAATGACACTACCCCATCGTCTTCCTCCTCGTCCAGGGATGAAGCGCTCGCAAGCAAATTCTGCTGAAAAGACCACGTTGGATCCGCAATGTCGTCATCATCATCATCAACACAGGTGACTTGGTCGTCCTGACTTTCTGCATCCAGAAGCTGCGGGCTACAAGCAAGGGGCACTGCAAGGCTTTGCCGACCGCCCGGGATTTTTGCCGATTGACCGGCTTCCTTCTCCTCCTCTGATGGCATCAGTAACTGGGCGTCAGAGCAGACTAAATCATCCTCTTTGGCCTCTCTATCTTTTAACATGCCTTCTGACCCCAACCTCATTTTGTCATCAAAAGAGGTCTTCAGAAAATTTAATTATCCACAGTGGTGGGTACACGAGTTGACATTTGGGCTGCTTCATGTTGGACAGATGCTGATGATGCTGATGACGACATTTGTGGCCGTGACTGCGAGGACGAGGAGGTAAGACTGCTAGATACAGGTTGCATTAACCACTGAAGGACAGATTGGCGACGATGTTCGTTACTTAGATTCACAGGGCCCTGACCCAGCGATGACAGGCCTGACGGTCCTGCAACTGACGATCCGCTGGCATGCGTGTTGTCGCCAGCACTGGAAGGAGCACCTTCTCTCGTACCTCTACCTCCATGTGCTACCCCCTCTTTGCTCGCTTACCACCTGCATTTCGCTCCATGTTCAGAAATATAAAAATTTGAGAAGGTATGGAAGAGTTTTGGAAAGTCTCTTATTAAAAGACAGCAAATCACAGCTATTCTCAAATCAAAACAAAATTGCTGGATTCAATTTAACTGCAAAGTAGAAAATTTTCAACAAAGCTGGCCTGCGCCAAAGGGAAAAAACACGTATCTGAAATGTATTCGTATAATAAATTGTATTTTTTGCACCTTTCAATTCACCTGTGGTGACTATAAAATTGCTGTTTTCAGATTTACGTGCAAGCTGCGTCAATGAACAAAGCTGTAATGCGCCAAAGTCAAAAAACACGTATCTGAAATGTTTTCGGATAATAAAATGTATTTTTTTTCACCTTTCAATTCACCTGTGGGTGACTATAAAATTGCTGTTTTAAGATTTACGTGCAAGCTGCGTCAATGAACAAAGCTGTAGTGCGCCAAAGTAAAAAAACACGTATCTGTTTTGTATTAGTATAATACAAGATATTTTTGGCACCTTTCAATTCACCTGTGGTGACTATAAAATTGCTGGATTCAAATTTAAGTGCAAGGTGGATATATCAACAAAGGTGGAATGGGCAAAATTGAAAATGAACACCTATCTGAAATGTATACTGATAATAAAAGTGGAGTTTTGCAGCTAACAAAGAGACCTGCAGTTACTAGAAATGATGTGTCCAATATAAGTTCAGGCTGCCCAATATCCAGGAAATATTTCAATAGAAAACTTTTAATAATAAAGCTATTGCAGTGCAATGTCTACACTAAGTCTGGGTGAACTTTATCCAGTATTCTTTATAGAGCTTGTCTGTGTTTGCCCGCGGGGGCCCCCCGCTCCCCCCCGTGACGTTACAGCAATAGATGCTGCTTTAAAATTCTCTAGCTAACTACATAAAATCTTCAAGTATCTAATGTAACTAAATTGGAAGGATCACAGCTAATAGTAGAGGTTTCTCTGTGAAAAAAAAATTTCGCTGAGCTGTTTGGACACAAGCAGAGCACAGGTCCTATTCCTATGAGACGCTGAGAGACACTGAGGCTGAACAGGAAACGCTGTTCTATGTAAAACGAGGTCATGTGATTTTTCCAGCCAATCGCAACCATACACATCCCAGTCATGACGTCGCACACACATCTCACCCTGCTCTATTCTGTAATCTGATTTGCTGGCCGCCAAAATGACAGGAAGCGCCGAAAATGGCGCGATCTTAATAGATGATGCACAGATTTTAACCTAAATTATCGCATGATCTAAAAATTTCGATCAACATAAAAACTGTGCCGATTTCAACTTTGTCGATAATAATCGCTCAACACTAAACAGCAGAATAGTGAGTGCAGCTCTGGATGTGACTGGAGGATAAGACAGGATGTAACAGCAGAATAGTGACTGCAGCTCTGGATGTGACTGGAGGATAAGACATGATGTAACAGCAGAATAGTGACTGCAGCTCTGGATGTGACTGGAGGATAAGACAGGATGTAACAGCAGAATAGTGACTGCAGCTCTGGAGGTGACTGGAGTATAGGACATGATATAACAGCAGAATAGTGACTGCAGCTCTGGATGTGCAGTTCTCACAGCAGTAAAGCGGTGGAGACGATTCGTGAGCATTTTTCCTGCTTACTCGAGTTCCCGGGAAATTCAGTGGCTGGTTTCTGTGGGGCTGTGCTGCTGGATAAAGGGGAAAGCAGAAAAACCCCCCCCGGGCCCCCCCAGAAAGGCTGGGGGGGGGTGGGATGTACCAAACCAGCCCGGGGCAGCCGGGAAAACGCAGCAGAAGCAGAGGAGAAAGCTGGTAGGGAGGCAGCATTGAAGATACAGCAGCCCCTGCACCACCGGGAAAGAGTGTAGGATCTGTGGAGTCGAAAACTTGTTTCCTGCAAAGACTCTGAAGGTAAGAGGAGGACAAGTCCCCTGCAGTGCCAGGAAAAGAAGACAACCCCCCCAGGCATGAAAGGAGGGGGGGGAAAGAGGAGACCAGTGGCCAGCGGGGGTGAGACTCATCAGTGAGAGGGGAGGGGGAGGGGGGGAGGTGCAGCAATAAACCCTGTTCTCCCAGCAAAGCAAAAAGCAGCCATAAGGTGAAAAAAAGGGGGAAAAGGCCATACTGCCCACATCCCCCCCAGTCAACCAGTGAGAACACCCGGGATAAAAGAGAAAGCAAAACCCAGCACCCGGGAAAGCAGCCCAAAAGAGCAGTCGGGAAAAAAAGCTGTAAACCCAGCTCAAACCTGGAAGTGACTCGCTTGAATGGGGAGGGGGGTGTGGGCGTCCGGGGAGCCCGCCAAAATCTTTGGCCCCGGGTTGCAACCTACCTATGAGTATGAGGACGTGTGGAAAGGAGATCCCCCTACTGCGGAGGATAGGGGGAAAAAAAATGCGCTCTAGAACCCCAAAAAAAAATAAACAGGAGCTTAATAAGAGATGAGGGGGATGAGAGAAACCTAAAATCCCTGGAGGATAGGAGGAAATATATTCCGAATAGTGGGCCATTCCAGGAGAAATGCCAACTTGCAGGGGTTTAAAGGAGATAAAGGGGGAGCAACAGAGTGGGGATGGGGGAGGAGGGGGGGGGGATGGGGGGCCCAGGGGGCCTTGGGCCCTTCACCTCTCCCAGGTGTGTCCCAGGCCCCCAGCAGGGGGACCCCACACTCAGGTGTCTCTCCCCCAGAGTCAACAGATTGACTACAGAGATGGCGACACCGGAGCCCTGGGGGGGTGCTCAGCAGCAATTATCCGCTGGAGCCCCCCTGAACCTGCACCCTTCCCCTTGGGGGATGCCCCTCTTGAAAAAAAGAGGGAGGAAGCGGAAGGCAAAAAAAGGCGCCGTGGTGAGGTGACTCGCGGGTTTTGGGGCCCCTTCCCGGGGGTTCCCGCGCAGCGAGGGGGACCCTGAGGTGGCAGAATGGGGGTCCCGCTGCAGCAGCCCCGTCAACCTTCCCAACCCATTCCCTGAAGTGGGAACAAGTCAAGCTAGCGGGGGAAAAAGGGTTGCGAAAAGGGGTAACTTCCAGTGTAGTCCCCTGGGGAAACATGTCACGGGTGAAAAAGAGGGGAGAAAGGGCCCCAAAGGGCCCAAAGTGAAGGTTCTGAGGGCCGGACAGCAGGAAGATATTCATGCAAACGGAAACCCCCCCTGGGGAAAAGTGAAGAGGGTGGAAAAAAATGGGCCCCCCTAAGGCGAGGGACGGGCCCCCCAAAGAGAAAGACTGGAGAATCTGGGGAAAAAAGGGATGGGGGAAAGGCCAGTCAAGTGAACAAAAAAGGGGGGGATGAGGGATGATGAAAGGGGTAACAACAATATGGAGGTGGAAGGGAGGGAAATTATGGAATTGATGTGGAAGGGGGGAAAAATGAAGGGTGAATGTGGGGGGGAGGGAGAATGTGGAGGGGGGTGGGGGAGAATGGAATGATGGAGTGGAGGGGGGGGAAAAATGATGGAGTAATGGGGGAAGGGAGGGAAAATGAAGGAATGGTGTGTGGGGAACGGAGACAGGAATGGGGAAAGGTTTAAAATTTTGGTTTTTGGGGGGTCGGGGGGAAAGCAAGAATGAGTGGAGGGTTGGGAAGGGATCCAGGAAGGGGAAATGGAGGAATGAATGTGGAGGGGTTTGCAGGTAGTAGGGGGAGGGAGAAGGAAGGAAATGGTGAAGAAGGAGAGAGGGGGGGGAAAGAAAAACAAACAAAACCTAATGATGTTGGTGAAAAAAGGGGTGGGGTGGGAGCGGGCCCCAGGCCCCTCCAGTCGACCTGTCCCCTCGATCTGGGCCCTGGGGGGGGCAGGATAAGAAGTTAGCCAGTGGGGCGGCTGGGGGGGATGGTTTTCTCAGGTCCCACGGGTTGCGGGGGGGGGCGGATCGCCCGTTTCCCTGGGGCTCAAAAGAGAGGTGAGAGTTCGGTGACAGTAGGGGGGAGGGAGATCCCATGTCCTTTTGGTTTGAAAGGCATGGACTTTCGCTTCCCGAGATAAAAGGGGGGAAGGAGCCGGGACCCCCAAATTTCCGGGCAGGGGTACCAGAAAAACGTGGTCCGTTTTAAAAGGGGGAAAGGTGATGTTTGCACCCCCAACAAAGATCTGGGTAGTGAGCTTCTGTTTGGGTGGAGTTCAGGGGTCAGACTCTTTCCCCTGATCCACCCTTTTGGGACCCCCATTTTGATGTGAGCTTGTGGGGCCCCGGGGCCCTCGAGCTCTGGTCCCGCTGATTTTAAAGCAGAGTTGCCCGAGTGGCGGGGGTTTGCTATTCAGGCAGAATAACATCGGAGGTGCCCGTCCTGACCAGTAAGAGTCTCTTTTTGTTGGCATCATGACCTGGCTCAATGATGGGGAGAGGTCCTCCAGTTCCCATTAAGAAGGGATGAGCACAGCCTTTTGGTCGGGGGCTGGCCCTTCTGGGAAACTGAGGGTCTCAGGTAACCCCGTCACCCCACCCCCATCCTCCATTTTTCCCTTTGGGGGTGAAGAACCCTGGTCTTCTCCGGGGCACCCGAAGCTTGCCACGATGTGGTGACCCCACACATTTCAGGCACAGTGTGGGGCGCAAGTGTGTGCATGTGTGGGGGGACAGGACCCTGGCTGCATTTTGTGGAGGATTCGCTGTCCCTGTGGCTCCCCTTCGGGATCCTTTTTTCCCCTTTGCCCTTTGTCCTTTGCCAATCGGGTCCCCCCGGGATGGGAGAGGTGAGGGGGGGGAGGACATCGGAAAGGCTCGGGGAGGGCACCAGTAGAGGTGAAGGAGCTGGGGGGGAGTGGTAAAAAAGGGGAAAGTCAGCCAGCGCAGGGTAGGGGGGCCCCCGAAGGGGGAGAGGGTGGCCCCCCGATCCATGGGGGGGGATCAGACCTTGAACCCTTAGGTGGCCCCCAATGCTGACCAACTGGGGCCCCCGGGGGAGAGGAGCTAGAAGAGGGGGGGGGGGCCAGGAGGATGGAGAAAGAGAAAGGGGCCCGCCATCCGCAGCCCCCCTCAGGGGGGGAAAAGCGAAAGTGAGGAGGGGGCCTTCAAAAAAGGGGGGGAAAAAGGGGGAAAAAAAGAAGAGGAGGGCGGGCGAAGCCTCAATTTTTTAGAATGGGACAATTCTATTCCCCGACCCTGACCCCAAGTGCCGGCTAAATGGGGGGCAGGGAACCCCCCCTAGATCGTCTCTTTAAGTACAGTCCCCTTGCGACCTCTCGGTGGTTTTAGGATAGGGAGATAGGGTGTAAGGAGCAGGGTTGGAAGCCTTAGGGGGTAATGGCCTCCTTTCGGGGAAAGCCTCCAAAACAATCGGGGGGGTCACAGAAGTTTCCAGGGGGAAAAACCCCAGCAACCAGTGGCCAGGGGGAGAAAAGTCACAAAGGGAGGGCACTGGGAGAGTCACAGACTCGGGGAGTGGGGTGGGGGGGGGGGGGGGGCCAGAGAGCACCGGGGGGGTTATGGAGAGTACTGGGATGGATGTCTTTCCCACCCTCAAGAGGCTAAACCAGAAGCTCTGATGAAGAGAGGACAGGGAAAGGGTAAAAAGAAGGCTGTCCGTTCGATCTCTGATGGCGGCATCCCCCCGTTGACGTGGAAGTTTTAATGTTCCCAGCATTAATCGATAGGGCTGATATGCGGCCTTTTTTTTTTTAGGGGTTGAAGTGATATTTTGTTTTTGCAAGAGCCGGGTTGACAGATCTGTCTTAAATAAAAAAAGGCTAGGAGTTAAGGCGGCAGGGCCTTTATATGGTCTCTTGCAGGCCGAGCCCAAAATTTGCGGGGGGCGGTCCTTTTTACCGCGAGGTAGAAAGCAGGAGGTTTTTTGAGCTCGAAATGGGGAGGTGTTGATCCTGGATTTTTTCATGAAAAAGGGACGGAAATAGAATTTAAAATCTATGGTCCCCCAAGCATGGGGGAGGAAATATCTGTTCATGAGGGTCAAGCCTTTCCTTTTTACAAGTGGAAGTTTTTTTTGGAGGGGATTTAAAACTACCACAAGGTCCTGGATTGGGGAAGTTTCAGGGCGCACGTTAGATGGCGTCGCTTTTTGGGGGTAGTCAGTGAGGCTCGTTTGGGGATGTCAATCAGGCAACCCTTGGACAGGGGGGTTCACTTTCGGTAGGGGGAGCCAGTGCAGGTCTAGAATAGACGGGTTTTTTTTGAAGGGGAGGCTGCTCGTCACCGTGTCGGTTCGGTGGTCGAGGTGGAATTCTCCCATACTGTATGATTTTGTTTTCTTGAATGTTTCAAAGACCCCTCGCATGGGCCGAGGCTATTGGAAACTCAATTTTCCCCTCCTGGAAAAAGGAGATCGGGGCAAACCCTTTGAGGACTTTTTAGAGTCAGGTACCTTTAATAGCTTGCGAAATGAGTGGTGGGAAAGATATTTAAGAAAAAAAGGGGGTCGAGGTTCTTCCGCCAACCCCTTTAACCCCAGGAGCTGGGGCAGGTACCCCCTGTACCCGAGTGAGGGGAAATCGGCTTTGTCTCACCGGGGGTAGCCTTTAGGGATCTCCCGGGGTTTAAGTCCATGCTATGAGGTGTAAGTCGTAGGCAGTCCTTGGTTTTTTGGGGGGATTTGGAAAGTACCGCTGCCGACCTTACAAGAACTGCAGGTGTTGAGTTGTAAAAGGTGGGAAAGGCCCGAGGGTAGTTCAGGGTCTCTAAAAGGTCCCGATCGAGATCCTGGAGAAGTCAGGCCTTTACTACACCCCTTGGGCAGGAGGGAATGGATCGGGACGGATGGCGGGTTTACTGGCTGACGCCATCCCTAGTCCAGGGGGAAACCTCTTGTAGACGTTTTGAGAATCGATCAGAGAAAAGGAAGTGAAGGGGCGATTGAGGGTTTGCCCTAAGAAATCCCCGGGGCCCGTGGTCTAACATAGAGTTTACAAGACCTTTAAGGGCCCTTGGTTCCCCCCCCTTTATGAGGTAATAATTTGGGGTTTTCTCCTGGGCACTTTGCCAAAAATCAATGAGGGGTCACAGATCTTCTGTCAAAAGGGGAAAGATCCCTCCCACATTTAGAATTGGGTCCCCTAGCGCTGCTCAATGTGGTAGGGATTTGGGAAAGGCTTTTCAACCGGCTAATTAGAGTTGCCTCCCAGCTCCGTCGGGGGCTCAGCGTTGCTCGTTCCAGGCCATGCAGTTAAAGCAGCCTGGGTCCGGGAGGGAGTGGAGGGGAAGGGCGGGTACTGGAGGGGTACACACTGCTTTGGATCGGCCAGGCCTTTTATTGGTTTGCCCGAGTTTTTCTGGGCCACGCTTTGAGATACGGCTGCCGGGGCGGTTTGTAGATTGGTTTAGAACATTGTAAGGGGGTGAGAGCTTTTTCCCTTGTGAAAGGGGGGATTGGGGGCCTTTTGAGGTGGGCTCCCGGGGTTTGTCAGGGTTTTCCTCTCAGCCTTTGCCTGTGTTCGCCATTACCCTTTCTAAGGGGTTGGATGGTGGACCCTTGGGGGGGTGAAGAGGGCCGCGGGCATCGGTTTCCCCCTTGAAGGTCGTAGCTTAGCGGTGAGGTCACTGTCTTTGCTCCCCTTTCGGAGGAGGCGGAGTGTGTGATGTCAGAAGTAGAGGCTATTCGGGGCTCCGGATCCCTATCAATCGGGAGAAGTGTGAAAGCCCCTTTGGGTTTGGGGGGGGGGGGGGGTCCAGCATTCACCTCCCGGACACCCTCCCTGTCCCAGGAATCAATTGATCCCCGGCATTTAATTCGGCCAAGGGGGTTCCCCAGAAAAAGGGGAGAGGGGAATAATGCCCCTCAGAAGGTGGACCAGTGGAAAGGGGGGTCCTTTATCCCGAGGAGCGGGTGAACTGTCAGGACCTACCTGCCCCGTTTTCATTACCGGGGTTTTGTGCCTTTTGCCCAGTCTCTCTGGGGGAGATTCGCCTGTTTTTTCAGTACTTTGGGGAACAGGTTTACCCCAGTCAAAGGGATGGTTACCCGGGTGTTTTTGGTCAACCCTTTATTAAGACCCAAAATGTGAGCCCCTGAAAAGAAGTCCCCTCCCCGTGGGTCACCTCCCGCAGGGAATGGGCAGTCCCACTTCCGGGAAAGGGGGTTTGGGAGGCGAGTGAAGATCTTCCGCGACACCGGAATTCCCGGCTTACCCGCACTGACTCGAAAATCATCCGTCGATGGGTCGGGCGGCGGGAACTCTCCCCGGAAATCCCTGGATGGGGGTTTATCAACCATTTCCCGGGGCCCGTTGATTGCCCAGGTCGGGATTGAGGGCGGGTTTTTGACTTTTAAAAACATAAAGGGTCCCCTTTAAGTTTTGGGACTTGGGCCCGGTGCTCTCCATGGAAAACTATAGTGGGAGATGGGAAGTTTAGGAGCCCCCGGGAGGGATGTCCTCGGTTTTGGGGCGGTGGCGTCTTGAGAATGGGCCTTCCTACTTCAGCCCCTTTAATTGAGGTATAACCCGGGTGGGGGCTTTCCCCGGCTGGCCCCCGTGGCGGTTCTCCTATGGGAGGGGCGTCGGGGCTTCAGAGAGCGGGTGGCGGGACCTGTGCAAATTATAATAGTTAGCATAGTGGTGGTTACGTGTGGAACGCCGGTGTTAGTGTGGGTGGCAGAAAAACCCCCCCAGGGGAAGAGGTGATAGGAAATTCTAGGGGACCCGGTGAAGGGGCGTCTTGGATTCGGAGATGGGGGGTCCAGGGCAAACCCCCCTCTGGGGGGCTTCTTTTCCCGGTGCCAGGTTCGCGGGCTCATCATCCCGGGGGGGGCTGAGATCTGAACTTAGCTTTTGTTTTTTTTTGAAGTGATGAGGTAAAAAAGGGTTGGGGACCGGACCGGGGTCTCAGGGGTCGGGTTTGTATTCGCTTTTGGTTTTATGGGATGTGGGTTATGTTTTTAGTATGTATATAGTTGTAAATTTGTTTACATTTTTATTTTGTGTATGTATGTAGTTAGAAAAAAAAGCAAACAAAAAGTTAAAAACATTTTGGGGGGTTATAGTTAGGTTGGGAAGGGGTTTTGGGACTTGAGAGATCAGAAGTGTGATGGGAAATAATGAACATTAAGGACATGGACTTTTGAACTTAAATTTTTTTAAAATAAATAAAATAAAAAAAGGGAGAAAAACAAAAGAAGAGAAAAAAATTGGGGGGAGGTAGTTAGGTTGGGAGGGGTTTTGGGGACTTGAGGGATCAGGGGTGTAATGGGACTAATGGATATTATGGACACAGACTTTTTTGGACTTTAGGAAAAACAAACAAACAAAAATGTGGCTAGAACTTGTATATATGTCAATAGTATTAAGGTTGTAATTCTGAGGTCTCATGGGGGGAGGGGGTGCTCAGTTCTTTTTTTTTGGAGAAAAAAAAAAATGTGTGTATATATTTATGTATTTGAATGAATGGAGTGAATGGAGCTGGACCGGTCAAAAATTTTAAATATGTTCAGGTTTTGGTTTCTGTTTTTTCAGTTTATTTGTTACAATGATACTTTGTTTCAGATTTACATTTTTCAATAAAAAAAATTGCGCTTTTGGATGTGTGGGGAAAAGGAAGGTGTAATTGCAGATAGTGGTGCAGCTCTGGGTGTGATGTTTGGATGAAACTGATGTAACAGCAGAAAAAGGGTGCAGCTTGGAGGTGATGGAGGGGGTAAGACAGGTGTAAAAGCAGAATAGTGACTGCAGTCTGGAGGTGACTAGGGATAAGACAGGATGTAAGGAATAGTTATGCAGCCCGGGGGAGGAGGATAAAGGATGTAACGAGATAGTGACTGCAGCCCGGAGGTAGGAGGAAAGACGTTTTTAAAAAGCAGAAAAGGACTGCATCTGGGGGGGATGGAGGGAAGGGAAGATGTAAGCGGAATTGGTTTGGGTGGTGGAGGATTGGGCTGATGTAAAAAGCAGAAAGGACTCAGCTCTGAGGTGCGAGGATAAGGGATGTAACAGCGAATAGGACTGCAGCTCGGGTGTGATGGGGATAAGATGATGTAACAGCAGAATAGTTTGACCCCG
>JAODAL010066011.1:0-17958 GCA_025379985.1 Phyllomedusa bahiana
TGACCTCCTAAGGGGCGAGAAAGTTACAAAACAACCCATGATCAGCCAATACCCTCCCGAGGGGCGAGAAAGTTACAAAATAACCCATGATCAGCCAATACCCTTCTGAGGGGCGAGAAAATTACAAAATAGCCCATGATCAGCCAATACCCTCCCAAGGGGCGAGAAAGTTACAAATAACTCACGATCAGAAAAATCCCCCTCCCGAGGGGCAAAAAAGTTACAAAATAACCCATGATCAGCCAATACCCTCCCGAGGGGCGAGGAAAAATTTCCCAAAAGCCCACATCAAGTTGGGCCCCCTTTCCCCGAGGGGCAAAGAAAGGGTTTCAAAATAACCCAAAGATTTATCCAAAACCCGCCCGAGGGGCGAGAAAGTTACAAATAGCCCCCGAATCAGAACACTTTCCCCCCCACCAAGGGGCCCAAAAAAGTTTTACAAATTTGCCCCACGATCAGGCAAATGCCCTCCCAAGGGGGAAGAAAGTTAAAAAAAATAACCCATTTAAACAGCCCCCAAAAACCCCCCCCGAGGGGGGAGAAAGGTTACAAATAGCCCCCGTCAAAAAACTGCCCTTCCCCCGAGGGGGCGAGTAAGTTTACAATAGCCCACCGAACAGAGACTTTCCCCCCAACCCAGAAATTAAAAAAACCAAAGATCCCGAGACCCCGCCCTCCGAGGGGGCTATAAAGTTAACCCCAAAAGCCCACGCAAACCCAAAAAGTTAAACAATTTCTGCATGGGTAACAACTAAGTTTTTTTTCACTTAAACTGAAAATTTCCCAATTTAAACCCCAGTTCTAATAAAAAAAAAAAACAAAAAGCCCACGATCAAGACCCGCCCCCCCCGAAAGGGGGGAGAAAATTACAAAAGCCCACCCCGATCCCCGAGACTGCCCTCCCGAGGGGCGAGAAAGTTACAAATAACCCACAATCAGAAGGGCTTTTTCCCGTCCGAGGGGCCCAAAAAAGTTACAAATAGCCCACATCAGAGACTTTCCCCTTTAAAGGGGCGAGAAAATTACAAAATAGCCCCCCAATCATAACTGCCCCTCCTGAGGGGGGGATAAAGTTTTCAAATAAACCCCAAAAAATCATACACTGCCCCCTCCCCGAGGGGCAAGAAGTTAAAAAAATAGCCCCTTTTCACCCCAAAACCCTTTCCCCCCCGGGGTGAAAAAATTTTCAAATAACTCACCGATCAGAAAAAATTTCCCCCCCCCCGAGGGGGAAAAAAGGTTTCAAAAAAACCCATGATCATCCAAATAACCCCCCGGTTGGGGCGAAAAAGTTACAAATAACCCACATCAAAACCGTTTTTCCCTCCCGAGGGGGAAGAAAGTTAAAAAAAAAAAACCCGGAATCCCCCCAAATAAACCCCCCCAAGGGCAAAAAAAGTTTAAAAAAAACCCCACGATCCCGGGTCTGCCCCCCCGAGGGCCCAGAAAGTTACAAAATTGGGGGGCCCACCCCAACCCGAACTGCCCTCCCGAGGGGCAAGAAAGTTTTCAAAAAAACCCCCCAAAAACAGCCAAAACCCAAACCGAGGGTCAGAAAGGTTTAAAAAAATAACCCACGATCCAAAGGGGTTGGGCCCCCACCGAGGGGCCAAAAAAAAGTTACAAAATAACCCAAGGGTCAGCCAATTTCCCGCCCAAAGGGGCGAGAAAGTTACAAAAAGGGCCCCCAAACAAAACGCCCCGCCCCGAGGGCCCCAAAAAAGTTACAAAATTGCCCCCGATCATAAAACTGCCCCCCACCGAGGCCTGCCCAAGGGGAAAATTACAAATAGCCCACCCATCAGAACAACGCCCTCCCGAGGGGAAAAAAGGAAAAATTCACAAATAGCCCACAAACAGGAATGCCCCTTCCCAAGGGGGGCGAAAAAAGTTACAAATAGCCAACCTCAGGGGACTGCCTTCGCGGGAGGGGGGGGGGGGGGAAAGGGGGGAAAAAACAAATAGCCCCCCGCACCAAAAATTAAAACCCTTGAAAAACTGATTGTACCAACTATGTTTTGGTTTATTAATAATCTGAAAAATTTCCAAAAAAACTCATTTCTTAATAAAAAAAAAAAACCAAAAAGCCCCCATCCGAGAAATGCCCTCCCAGGGGTTGGGAAAAGGGTTTCAAATAGCCCACGATCAGAGACTGCCCTCCCGAGGGGCGAGAAAGGGTTCCCAAAAAGGGCCCCCGATCAAAAAGGGTGTACTCGCCCTTATCCAAACCTCCAAATGACTGTTTTTGCAAAAAAAAGAGGTTTTTGAGAAAAGAGGTTTTAGGAGCGCCACAGTCCCTCTATTGGGTGTAGTTTTTCCAAAAATTCACATGTAAAACCTGGCAAAGGGGAAAGGGATTTGAGCCCAAAAACCCGTTAAGTTTTTTCTACAGACAGCTGTTTTTCCGGGTTTTTTTTTGGGCCCCCCGTCAGGCAGAGTAAAACTTACTGGTTGGCTTTGTAGGGTGAGAGTGCTTAAAAGGGGGGGACAAATTCTCCTTAGGGAGAACTTTTTATGACAAAACTCTACCCCTCCAGGTTGCATTGACTGCCTACTTTTTCTGCCCACCCCCCTTGTCTACCCTTATCCATTTCCCAATTGTGATAATTGAAATTATTTATTTTGGTAACTATGGGTTTAAAGGGAAAAATCACAACCCTTAGGGCCACAGTAAAAACCTGTTTAGGTCTAAAATTACTTTTTTGTCCAAGGGTTATAGGGCAAAAAGTGAGTTTTAGACCTAAACAGTTTCATACATGGGCCCCTTTGATCCCCTCCCTTTCTAACTGTTAGTGGGGCCACTACTCCTTTGGCCTTTTTACACCCTGGGGGACCAAGGGACCCTAAACATCTTTATACCCCACAAAGGCTGACCAAAAATAACTATGTGAAATTTTTCACAGATTAAAGAACACTATGAGGATTGTTTGGATTTATAGAAATCATTCTTTAAATAAATAACCACACCATCTCCCCAACACCCCATGTTTCACCAAAGGATATAATTTTCTAAAATGTGGTATACAATACGTTCAGATTTTTAAATATTTTTCTCATTGCTTTCCTCTTGGAAACCAGATGCCGGGTTCTATTTAAGAATTATTTCTGTTTATCTCTATATTTTGGACGTTAGATCACAGGGGAACGGCCGGCAGAATTTTTACACATATAACATCTGCTATACATAAAACTCAGTCCACCCCTGCTCCATTTTCCCTCCAGGAAAGTGTATGGGTCAAGAAGTAATAGTTTTCGAAAGAATTTTTAATCCGGGGCTGGGTAATTATACGAGTGATAATAAATTATCGGTGAAATCATGAGGGGCTTTTGCTAAAAAAAAATTTTGGGGGGGGAAAGACTCAAAAAATTCAAAAATAAATCTGTTGTTCTCAAAAACATCAGAACTTTTGGTTCTTTTTTTTTTGAGTACTTTTTTTAGATATTTTTCTGTAGGGTTCCCAAAAAAAAACAAAACCCGCTCTTTCATGACCTGCTCTTCATGATCTTCATGATTTTTCTTTCTGACTCTATCAATGTCACCCAGACATTTATGGCTGGGTGACATTGAGAGAATCCGAAAGGCAAAAAAAGGTGGCTACGACGCTGAAATTGGATTTGTCGGGTTTGCGCTTGGTGGGCTGCTGGGGAGGTACAAGCCAAGAAGAACTTTTTTTAGTATTAGACTTGAGCTACACAAATAATTGGTCTTAAAGTGATATTTCCACCAAGCACACTAATGGCATATTCATAGGATGATAGGAAACTGTACCTACCTCCAGAGGTGTAGCTTCAAGCTCTTGGGCCCCGTGGGTGCAAACAGTGAAATAGGGGCCCCCACCCCCCCTGTGCCGTTTACAATACTGCTGTCTACTAATGTGGCAGGAGGCCCCTGGGCCCCCTTAGGCTGCAGGGCCTGGTAGCGACTGCTACGGCTGCACCCCCTATAGCTACGCCCCTGTCTACCTCGAAAATGTGCCCCTGAAAGTCTATGTTCTTCACGGAGGGTGGTCGGAACTGTCCTGTTAATTTCATTGGCAGTTCTGAGTACTGCTGATCAGCCGGCACAACTGTACTCAAAGCCCCCACTGAAATCAATGAAAACTTTTTGACCTTCAAAACAGAGAAGTTCGAGGGCTCCTTCTTGCAATTTGCATGGGTCCCAGAGGTAGGACTAGTACCTATCACACATTGAAGGCATATCCTGTTAATATGCTGTCAACATGTTTGGAGTGATAACCCATATAAGCCACTTCCATAGGAACACAATATGACTCTTAAACGGGCACTCTCGCCACACTGATTAAACATGAAGGTAAAAGTAAATAAAGATTATTACCAAATATATTGCTGTTCTGATTTTGCTTCCTTTCAAAGTTAGAGGAGTTCTTGTCTCCTGTTCGTGTACACAAGTTCCCCGAGGTTACCAGCCACCTCTCCCTGCTCTAGCAGTGGTCAAGACGGTGTCTTCACTCCCTGCTGTGGCTTATCGGCAGCAGAGGAGCTTGTTCATCTGCCTTACTGACAAACTTTAACTCTTTAGGGCTTTTTTATACTGCCGACGATCCGAAGAACTTAGAACATGTTCATTCTTAGAACATGTTCATTCTTTCCCATAAGCCTTTGCATAAAGCAAAGGCTTATGCGAAAAGAACTGAGGAGCTCTGAGGCGCATTGACTGTAGTTATCCTCAATTCACATGTAGCTCATAGGAGCCTTGCAATGTGAAAGGGATTTGGGCCAAACCAGTTAAGTTCATCATTAGTATAGAGTAGAGCTTTCTGGTTGGCTGTGTGAGAGGCGAGAGTGGCTTAGAAGGGGGAAAAATCTGGGGTGAACTTCTTATGACAAAACTCTGCCTGCCTCCACCCATGCATTGATTGCCTACAATTCCTGCCTGCTCCCTTGTCTACTCCTTATCCAGGTGTCAATTGTTCATAATTTAGATTATTCTAATTGTAGTGACCTAGTGGGGTTAAAGGTGAAGAATGCACAAACCCTTAGGGCCACATGTATGAACCTGTTTAGGTCTAAAACTCACTTTTTTGTCCATAGGTTACTATTGGCAAAAGAGTGAGTTTTAGACCTAAACAGTTTCATACATGTGGCCCTTAGAGTCCACTCCTTGTCTAACTTGTTAGTGGGTCCACTACTCCTGCTGGACTTTTTACACCATGGGTGACCAAGGGACCATAAACAGCTCTCCATAGCCTCCACAATGGCTGACCATAATTTTCAGTCAGAACATGAACATGTGGGGACAGCTTGAATCTGCAAACCGCAGACAAAAGCCGCCCCCCTACCTGCCAAAAACAGACCAAATACCAGTCGAAAAATCTGACAATATTTTGTCTTTTCCGTGGGAATGCACCCCTACTGTTTAGACCCCTCCATCACCAATGTCCCTCTATCAGGCTCAGCTAGGAATAGCAAAGCTGAAAGTCACTGCTGTAGAAAAGGGTTCCTTGTGAGGAAGAGGCGCCATGTAGGTGAGTGGAGACTAAGGGTATGTTCACACGGCGTAATTGCGGGCCATTCTTCGGGGCGTAGATGCGCTGCATTTACGGTAAAATCATAGCTCTCATTGAGTGCTTTGATTTTACAGTGTAATTTCCAATGCCTATTAAGTACTGGGGACAATGAAAGTGAATAGGGGCTGGCACCGAGCGCTTTAGGAGTATGCGCTGACCAGCGTGAACTTCTAAAGCAGAAGGTGTATAGCGGCAGACACAGCACGCGCCACTATACGCCTGCAGTAAGCCGTGTGAATCCACCCTATTATGGCCAGACATAAAACTTGCTTAATATATGATACATTGTTGCAAAACAGGAAAATAACCAAAAGACCACAACATCGGGCTTGGTTCACATGTGCGTCGGGAATGACGGAAAAAATAGCACTAATTTTTCGGTTTCAATGACGGACACCGCAGCGGAGATCCAACGGACCCATTGTAGTTAACAGGATCCGTCAGCTGCCCTGGGTGTCTGTCATGAAACGGATCCCATGGGTCCTGTTTACACCGCTGCACCAGAGAACCTCCAATACAGATGTGAACCAAGCCTTATCTAGATGTTCTGCTACAGGTTTCCTTCCCCCATTTTGGGGATAAAAAAGTTTTTAAGAGGATCGCACCTCCCGAAGACCAAATTTTTATGGATTTTGGGTGGTTGCTACTAATTTGGGGGCTTTTTTTTTCCCTTTTTTTTCCTCTTACTGGTGTCACATCCTCAGAGGAGGATTTACATTAAACTTTTGGGCCACAAAGTGACCAATCGCACTTGGGGAGACCTGTATGATCGTTTTTTTATTCCTTTTTGGGGTCAAATGCGCTATAGTGACCCACCGATTCTAATTGCCTAAGGGTTTGAACGGTTTATTTTGGGCAAGGTTTTTCCGCGTTTTGTGTGCATTGCCGCGGCCGAAATAATGGTAACTCATACTCCATAAGAGCAGTATTAAGCGTTCCCCGCGTACAATACGTCATATTGGGTAGGCGGGGGAAAGTGACAAGCAATTTTCACGCAATTACGCACCGCTGACAATGAAAGTCCGGGGGCCACACCCCCCCGGGGCCCCCCGCCCTTTTTGGGAAAATCACCTTTTTTCACACGTACTTCCAAAACACACAGCGTATTGCAGCACGTACTGTACGCGCCGCAATACACCGTGTGAACATACCCTAATGAAAAAATTTTGGCACATTGTTCGTAAGACTCACGCTTTCAATGCGCCTAACCTGAGGGGGTGTTGGGGGTGCCTGGGGGGGGTCGCACCCACTCATAATATCAAAACAAAATGAATTGGTTCATCAAAAAACCCGCCATTTCAGCTCGGAAAAAGACAAAACCTAGCTCAATGTCTCTGCCCCACCTGAGGTCGCATGGGATAGTTCTGGGAAAAAAATTTTTCCATATTCTCACTTCCTCCCAAAAACAATAATAAAAAGTGATTTTTGATAATTATCAAAGTATAAAATTTAAATTTTTCAAAATGTAAATAAAAATGTTTTAATAAAAAAAAAAATATATATCCAAAAAAATTTAAAAAAAATCCATAAAATGTATTTAAAAAATTAAAAATCTAAAACAAATTTTAGATTCAATAACCACTGATGAGTTGTTCAATTTTTAAATTTTTACTACATTAAATTTTTTAAATTTTTTCTTGTGCCTCGCCTTTTCTACATCCAGCAAGAGCCGGCCGCACAGGTTTGCTGGCCCTGTGGGCCCCAAGCAGGGTCATCCCCTAGTTTCTACACGACAGCTTTTAAAAGGGCTTTTCTTTATTTTCCCGCTTAACTTGGCCTTTGTACATGTTTGGGGCATTTTAAATTCCTAATCCCAAACACACAGGCGAGGAACTTTAGATCCATTTTTTAAACGCACAAAAACCGCTTTTCCACATTCGGTGCATTATACACTGAAAACAAGAGTCAACAATCACTTCGAAGCGCCTTCTATGTCTTCTATTTGGAGCCACGGTGCAACTCCTACTGCTCCAGGCATCTAACACAATTTTTATGTCTGTGCGGAACAGATTTTGTTGAATTACAACAAATATGGGGGTTGACCATTCACCTTCATTATTTGGCACCAAAAAAAAAAAAAGTTTCCAATTTGCTTTTGATTCCATAGAACAAAGATCTGACAAAAACATTCAAATATTTTTCCTGCTTTAAAAATTCCTCCTCCCCCCTTCCCAGCGAGCACAGCCCCCCAACTTTAGGACCCCCCCCCCCTGCAGTCAGGTTTTGGGCAAGTACTATGTGGGCCTTCCTTTTAGGAAAATTTTCCTTTGTGATTTAAAATTCCCCTATTACTGTAAGACAAAAAGGGGGGGGGAAAGGGAAAGACAACGGTGAAGGGCAAAAGGTTTATTTTTCTTCTCCCGAATACTTAAGAAACTGGGCAATCAGAAACCCCAAAAAGCTTAAAACATTCTTTACTCAATAAAAATGGGAACCAGAAAAATAATTTAAAAACCCCATAAAAAAACAACTGTACATGGGAAAAATTTTTATAGTAGTTTATTTCTTGAATTTGGAGGCAGTATTTAGTAGTTTAAAAACCCTGAAGGAAAGCAGTATTATAGTATTTTTAAATTTTGAATGGGGCAGTATTATAGTAGTTATTTTCTTGAGAAGGAGGATATTATGTAGTTATATTCTTGTACATAGGAGGCAGTTTTAAGTATTATATTCTTGTACATGGGGGGCAGTATTATAGTGTTTATTCTTGTACAAAGGAGCATTTTTTATGTATTTATTCGACTAGAGGAGTATTATAGAGTTATATTTTTTTTACTAGGGGGCAGTATTATAGTAGTTTTTTCTTGTACAAGGAAGTATTATAGTAGTTTTTTTTTCTTGTAAAATAAAGGGGGTTTTATAGTTTTTTAATTTTTGTCCATGGGGCAGTTTTGAGTAGTTTATTCTTTAACATAGGAGCAGTTTATAGTATTATATTCTTGAATTTTGAGCAGTTTTAAAAGTATTTATTTTCTTGTAATAGGGGCATATTGTATATTATATTTTTTGTACATGGGCATATTTTAGTATTTAATTTCTTGTACATAGGAGCATATTATATATTTATATTTTGTACATGGGGGTGTTTTAAAAAGTTTATATTTCTTTACATAAGGGGGCAGTATTATAGTAGTTTATATTTTTCATAGGGGGCAGTATTAAAAGGGTTATATTCGGTTTGGGGGGGGGGTGAAAGGGGGTATTTTATATTCTTGTACATAGGGGGCAGTTTATATTGTTAATATTTTTTTAATAGGGGGCGTATTTATAGTTATTTTCTTATACTAGGACAGAAAATATATATTTTATTCTTGTACATGGGGGGAGTTTTATATAGTTATATTCTTGTACATAAGGCAGTTTATGGGGTTTATTTCTTGTACATAGGGAGCAGAATTAAAAATTTTATACCTTTACATGGGAGCAGTATTATGTGTTATATTCTTGCCCATAGGGCATTTTATATTGTTATTTTTTAAATAGGACAATTATATATTATTTTTCTTGTACATGGGGGCAGTAATAGTAGTTATATTCTTGTAATGGGCGTATTAAGTAGTTTATTCTTGCACATAGGGGGCAGTTTTGTATGTTATATTCTTTTACATATAGCAGTATTAAGTGGTTATATTCTTTACACAGGAAAGTATTATATATTATTTTCTTTACATAGGGGCGAATTAATAGTTATATTTTGTACAAGGGCGTATTATAGAAATTTTATTTTCTTGTCAGGGGGCAGTTTTTAGAGTTTTTTTCTTGTACTTTTGGGGCAGTATTATAAGGGTTATATTTTTTGACATAGGGGCAGCTTATATATTAATTCTTTACATAGGGGGCAGTATTAAAGAATATTCTGTACATGGGGCATTATTATAGTAGTTAATTCTTGTACCAAGGGGCAGTATTTAGTAGTTATTTTCTTGTACATAGGGGGCAGTATTTTTAGTTTTAACTTGTACATAAGGGTAGTATTAAGAATTTATTCTTGTGCACGGGGCAGTGTTTATAGTTATATTCTTGCCAAAAGGGGGCAGTATTAAGTATTATATTCTTTACTAAAGCAGAAATACTATTTATTCTTTACGGGGGCAATATTATAGTGTTTTCTTGTACATAGGGCATATTACAGTAGTTATATTCTTGACAAGGGGAGAAATTAAGTAGTTATTTCTTTACATAGGGAGCGTTTATAGCAGTTAAATTGTCATAGGAGGCAGTATTATTAATTATATTCTTAACATACTGGGAGTTTTATAGTAGTTTATTCTTTAACATAGGGAAGTTTTATAACATTAAAATTCTTGTACTAGGGACAGTATATATATTATTTCTTTACATGGGAGCATATTATATATTTATATTCTTGTACAAGGGGGCATATTATGTAGTTAAATTTTTTACATGGAGCAGATTATAGTAGTTATACTCTGTACTGGGGGCAGTATTATAGTATTATTTTTGTACATGGGGAGCAGTATGTAGTAGTTATATCTGTACATAGGAGCAGTATTATAGTAGTTATTTCTTGTCATAGGAGCAGATCTATATTATATTTTGTCATAGGGGCATATTATATAGTTATTTTCTTGTACATGGGGAGAATATTATAGGAGATATGGATTTGGACATTACCCAAAAACGGGGTCTTGCTCCCTAGTGTCCCCGCACTTTCATTTAATAAATCTGCACTTATTTTTTCACCACCCGCTGTTGCAGTCTCTTTCCTGTTTTTTTTTTTTTGCCTATGGTTTCAGTAGGGGGTTTTTGGTGTCTGCAGCCCCCGGGGGGAAGGCACATTTGGAGCTCAGTGTTTTCCCACCGCCAGGTACCTTTTTCCCCTATCTGGGATTTTTCCCAACCCACACCATCACTTAACCACAAAATTTTCCCCGCCCCCCCCAGCCCAGCATGGACCCTGTCACCCCTTGAAAAAAACATTACAGCGATTTCAAAACCGCCCCGGGGTTTGTTATCAGTGGTTTGGGCACATAGTCAAAAGGGGGTTTTCATTCCTCATCAGCAAGATCTCCATTAATTACGGGCAGAGGAACGCTCCTCTTTTCAACACTGTAGTTTCGCTGTTTTACTTTATTGGCCTAGAAATACAGAAAATTTCATTTTTTTAGTTGTGTTTTCCGTTGCCTGCTGCTCCCTTTTACAATGCACCATGATTGCATTACCACGCTTCTTGTGGGGCCCAGACAAAACAAAGGGGGGAAAAAAAAGAGCGGGTTTTTAGCTTGCAAAATTTTCCAATTTTCGCTAAATGCCGCGTGTGAAGCGCGAGGTAGAAAATGGGCTACCCAGTACCAGTATCCTTAATGTCTGCAATCCCGGGAGGGAAGGAGGAAACGGCAGGTGGGACGGGACATTCTAGAGCAAAAGGTTTTTCCCCACCACCTCATCAAAATTTTTCATGAGGGGGAAAATAAATGGGGATTATTTTCCAAATACATTGCTGTTCTGATTTTTGCTTTTTCAGGAGAGGAAGAAATTTTCTTTTCCTTAGTGAAGAATTTCTCTTGGTTACCGACCACCTTCCCCGTTTTCCCTTATCTATTTTGGTCAGCTGCCCTTTCCGACCTGGTGAGTCCTCCCCTTTTAGTCAAATTCCCCCCAGGGGCTTGTTTTTTTAAATTATGAAAATTTTTAACCCCTTCCCGCTTTGACCTTTGCAATACAGATTATAATCTCTAACCCCATACACTGTAACAGGATTAGCTAGGGAAAAGCAGAGCTGATTTGCTAATCACTGATATAGACCCACCCATGGCCTGACCAGGAAGCCTGAAGCTGTAGAACCGACCACAGCAGGAACAGGAAGTGTGAGTCTGAAGCTGTAGAAACATCCACAGCAGGACCAGGAAGCGTGAGTCTGAAGCTGTAGAAACATCCACAGCAGGAACAGGAAGCATGAGTCTGAAGCTGTAGAACCACCCACAGCAGGAAAAGGAAGCATGAGTCTGAAGCTGTAGAACCATCCACAGCAGGAACAGGAAGCATGAGGCTGTAGAACCGACCACAGCAGGAACAGGAAGTGTGAGTCTGAAGCTGTAGAAACATCCACAGCAGGAACAGGAAGCGTGAGTCGGAAGCTGTAGAAACATCCACAGCAGGAACAGGAAGCATGAGTCTGAAGCTGTAGAACCACCCACAGCAGGAACAGGAACTGTGAGTCTGAAGCTGCAGAACCACCCACAGCAGGAAAAGAAGGCGTGAGTCTGAAGCTGTAGAACCACCCACAGCAGAAACAGGAAGCATGAGCCTGAAGCTGTAGAACCGACCACAGCAAGAACGGGAAATGTGAGTCTAAAGCTGTAGAACCATCCACAGAGGCTGAGGATGGCCAGAACATGGTTGATGGTGACACCATGAGTTCAATACGAATGCAGACCAATAAAACATGATAAGTGACCCTAAGAGTTAACTGTCCCTGAATCTTACCCTAATACTGTCCCTGACCCCAGAACCCAGAAGAACTCACTGTTAGGTGATAAAGTGGATGGACAGCAAGGCAGATAATGGCAGGAATGTGGTTAATGGTGTCACCACAAGTGATATTAATACACGTTCAGGACAATAATACATGATAAGTGACCCTAAGAGTTAACTGTCCCTGAATATTCCCCTCATCCTGTCCCTGACAACTGAACCTAGAAGGACTCCCTGTTAGATAGTTACATAGTTAGTATAGTCAAAAGAAGACATAGGTCCATCAAGTTCAAGCAAGGGTGGGGAAAGATGTGGATGTGAAGGGAGGGGCAGAGGCAATTTTTAAGCTTTGTTCCTCCTACTTTGGAACCCATGAGGCCAGAACCAATCTGCCCTAAATAATTATTTAATTTCTGGTCACAAAATCGCCATCAGACTGGATCCAGATATTTTATTCGGCTACATAAGTATTAATATAGATTAGTAGTAGGTAGTTATCTAAACCTTTCCTGCAACCCTCATCTGTTCCTGCTGTGACCAGCTCCTCAGGCGGCTATTCCACAGATTAATAGTCCTCATGGTAAAGAAGGCTTTTCTCTTCTGGAGATTGAATCTTATTTTCTCCAGATGGAAGGAGCGCCCCCTTTGTCTTTTCTGCTGACCTGCCCTAAAAGCTGTTTGAGGCAATTTCCTCAAATGTTATTCAATATGAAGGTGAAGACAAAATGGCAGGAGAATCAATGCCATTGATAACACCACCATTACATTTCCAGAAATTTGTCACAATACAAATTAGATACATTATTGCCAGCAAAATTACAACCACTTGATGACTATATATAGACACTAAGGGGGACATGTATGATCTAGGCACAAACAGACCAGTTCAAAATAGCTTTAAAGGGGTTGTCTCGCTACAAAGAATAGCTTTCAAAATGTAGGGAACACTAAATGAAGACGTTTTCCAAATATATTGCGTTGTTAATCTTTTTTTCTAAGGGCTACAAGTGATTTTATCACCTTCTGTGCTCTCTCTGGTTTCCCAAGTGACCGACCTGTGTACTTCTTCTGCACTGCTGTTTGTTCTATCTGATAGCAGGGAGTGATGTCACCAACACAGGTTGTGGCGGGCAGTGTGAAACCTTGTGTGTCAGCTCAGAAGCTTCTCCGGACCTCAGAGAAGGTAATTTAGCTAATCTAAACACAGAAGTCTGAATACACAGAGCTCATATGCTAATTGCAGACAGCTCGACCAGGAAGTGACAGAGCAAAGCAGCATTATTTCATTCATGCATCCTATGAAACTTTGAGATGAGACAACCCCTTTAAAGCAGCGTAGAATGCTCCAGAATGTATGGACCTGTTCTACAGATTTGGTGTTTTCTAGTTCAGTAACCCCTTTAACTTGGTCTGGCTGTTCCAGCAGTAATGCACCTAGTTTTGGTGTTCTCCAAGTCACAAATGTGTAGAATCATACGGTTGTGGTGCGACGCCCCTGAACACCCCCACATCTTAGGCGCATTATAAGTGCCACCGGCGTCCGCTACTGCACCTACTTTTGGAGTGCGTCTGCTCATACATCTAGAGAACAGGGCTGCAACAATTTTTGGGCTGAAAGGACACCAGAAAACTGGTGCAGGCCTGTACATACATATTAAAGAAAGAGCATAAACAACTCTGGACAGAGTATTAAATTTTTTCTTTTAAAGCTAGTCATCTGATGCCCTTCATCTTGAAATATATCAAACCTAGAAGAAAGGTAAAAAAGGATGCATCAGTAAGTGTATTTTTTTATTTACAGGTTTTATGTGGGCATGGCCAAGTATGGTGTTGATCAGGCCTTGACAACATACTGCCCGAATTTCCAGAGGCTCGCAAACCCTGCTGTGTTCTTGTGCAGATTGGGGCATTCCCAGGTGGTTCAAGGGCATTCCCGTATGGTGTGTGGGTATTACCGGGCGGTTATAGCCCCAACCTCCTGCCATGTTGTGCAGATCTGGTGTAGATGATGAATATATAGGGCTGAGTGAGTTTTAGACCTAAACGGGTTCATACATGTGACCCATAATGCACGTGCTACAGTTTTGTCCTGTTAGTAAAATGAGTCGTCCTACGTTGTGTAATAGGTTTGCTGCAAAGATGTGGTGCAGACATGTTAGGCTTTATTCACTATGAGCTATGTGCAACATATACTGGCTTTGTCCATTGCCCACACTATAATTTTTTTTCCTCTGTAAAAAAAGCCCAAAAAAATTTAGAATTTTTTTCCCAAGATGAAAACAAAAAAAAAAAAAAAATCACTAAAAAACCAGTCTTTTGAGAAGTGGGGAGATGCGGGGCTTGTACTGTTCCCAGTGTTATTTGCATGCGGATATTGAAGACCCCGAGTAAAGTGGGTCTTAGAAATGACAGAAAGGACTAAATTTCCCAATCAAACGACTGCGGGAGCCAAGAACATCCTGTCCATGCACTGGAATGTGTTGTGCTGCTCACTGGCAATCAGTGCTGTATACTGTGCATCCTTATATCCAAAATTATCCGAGCCCACACACACCGGCTGTTCCCCTACTCTGCTGACTCCAAGTTACACAACAAGGCAGACACATTGAAGGGTTTCTCAGTTATGTAAAGGCTCCAAAAAAAAAAAAAAAAAAAACTTTTATCACACAAATGAAGGGGGGGGGGGGGACGCGTTTGTCATTTGGCTCAGCTCCTGGTGCTGTCATCATGTGTTATCTAGGACTGCAGGTCAGAGGCGGACATATTGACTGTTTAACCTACTCAGCTGCATCCAGAGATTATACAGACGGTAGGGGGAGACACCATGACAACTGAGGGCCACTGTGCAACAGCATCATGTGGGCATCCCCATGCATGCAGATCACAGCACAGTAAGAAAGGGGCCGGGTAGTGCAATGGTTAATGGCAAGATCCCTTGTGGTCTAGGGCTGTGCAGGTGTAATGGTAGCATCCCATGTGGTCTACAGCAGTGCAGGGGTCAACGGTAACATTGTATGTGCTCTAGGGCTGAGAAAGGGTTAATGGTAGCATTGTATGTGGACTACAGCAGTGAAGGGGTTAATGGTAGCATCGCTTGAGGTCTATGGCTGTGAAGGAGTTAATGGTAACATCTCATGTGGTCTAAGACTGCGAAGGGGTTAATAGCTACATTCCTTGAAGTTTAGGGCTCTGCAGGAGTTAATGGTAACATCCTTGTAAACTTCAGCAGTGCAGGGGTTAATTTATAACATCCTTTGAGGTCTTGAGCTGTAAAGGGGTCAATGAGACTATTCAAGGGTTGATGATAACATCCCTTGAGATCTAGGGCTCTGCAGGGGTTAAAGGTAACATCCCTTGAAGTCTACAGCAGTGCAGGGGTTAATGGTAACATTGCATGTGCTCTAGGGCTGAAAAGGGGTTAATGGTAGCATCGCTTGAGGTCTATGGCTGTGAAGGAGTTAATGGTAACATCTCATGTGGACTACAGCAGTGAAGGGGTTAATGGTAACATCTCATGTGGTCTAAGACTGTAAGGGGGCTAATAGCTTCTTCCCTTGAAATCTAGGGCTCTGCAGGAGTTAATGGTAACATCCTTGTAATCTACAGCAGTGCAGGGGTTAATTTATAACATCCTTTGACTTCTTGAGCTGAAGGTGGTCAATGGTAACATCCCTTGAAGTCTGGGTCTATTGGTTGCTAGGGGCTCTTTTTGGTTGTTTATGGGCTTTTTTTTGGGTTTGCTTGGGCTCTGATTGGTGCTTGGCTTTGTTTGGGTTTGTTGGTCTCTGATTTGTGCAAAGGGTCTCTGATTTCCCATGAGATCTGTTTGGTTGCTATGACTCTGTTTGCTATGGGCTCTTTTTTGGTTGCTATGATCTGATTGGGCTATGGGTTATTGTTGCTATGACTCTGATTGGTTGCTAGGTTCTTTTTGGCTATGAGCTCTGATTGGTTTCTATGAGCTCTGATTGGTTTATGAGCTCTGATTGGTCACTATGAGCTCTGATTGTTTGCTATGAGCTCTATTGGTTTGCTTTTGGGTCTTATTGTTGCTATGGAGCTCTGATTGGTTGCTATGGCTCTGATTGGTCTATGGCGTTCTTGATTGTTGGGCCTATGAGCTCTATTGGTTGCTATGGCTCTAATTGGTTGCTATGGGCTCTGATTGGTTGCTATGGCTCTATTGGTTGCTATGGCTCTGATTGGTGTTTAGGGGTCTGATTGGTTGCTATGGGCAACAAAGACAGTCTCGCTTCTGGCCAGTCTTCATACATAGGCCCCCAGGACTGTTCTCCCTATGGTGGATCTTTACCTTCTCTCAGCCGCTGCAATTGCCTAATGTATTCCGGCTCTGTCCCCATGGAGAGCCCTCCACACTTATGCTAAGCAGCAGCACCCAGGAGAGGCGGCGCGCACATCATCGCTCTCATCGATTTTCTGATTGCAGGTTCATTTGTATGATCCCTCGTTCATATATTCCCGTCGTCTGTGCATTAAACTGCCACCAATCTGCACCTCCCTGCCAGCGCCACCGCCCGGAGTCCTCCCTGCAAAGGAGAAGAACTGAGAGAAATGGACTGGAAGTCGCTCTCGGCAATTAACCTGGGGGTCAGCTCGATGCCATTGATCTGATTATGAGAGCACCTGAATGGAGACGCGCAGTATATGTCGTAGTGAAGGATCTACAGCCACATCCGTAAGATCTGGGACTGAGCAGATGCCAAATACTTGCAAGTCACATGTATGAGAACCAAGAGGATTGTCTATAAAATGGTGGGAGTCTCACCACGGATGGAGAGATATGGAGCCTGGAAGCCACGCGTTCTAAACATTGTTACCCTTGTGCTCATGTATTTCACTGCTTGCCCATCCTCAGGACGCCATCGCCTCCCGCCAATCAGTCTTCTGGCAGCTTTAGACTGTCAGCAGTGAGTTTAATTTGATTCTATTCCAATGGAACGGATCACTTTTAAAGGGAATATGTCGCCAATTTTTTTTTTTTTTTTACTTATTAAATCAAGCCCCTGATCCATATTCTTTTCCTCTCAGTCTTTTTTATTTCCGATTGTAGATTTCTCTATTCGGCCGTCTAATATGATTGTGTTGGGAAGACTTTCCCTTTGCTTGCACTGTTTTAAACAGCAGTCAGAGAGATACTTTACAGCAGCTTCATGCCCAAGGATTCTAAGACAGTTCTTCCCATAGACTTGTATAGGAAGATTTCATGTGAAGGGGGAGGGGAGAGCTGTGACATCTCCTCTTGTGATTTGGTGGATTCCTGTGTTATCTGTACACAATGGTGTCTCCTTTCAGTTTACCCTCTTTGTCCTGATAATGACAGACAATGCTGAAAAGCTCTCTAAAAAAACAGGAAGTGTCAGACTATTATTAGGGCCCTAGTGGGGCCAAGTGAGAACTGCAGGACTTAAAATTAATTAAAAAAATATTGAAAGTGATCTGGAAAATTAAAAAAAAAAACATTACCAAAAATTTCCTAAAAATTGTTTAACATAAAAATGTAGTTAAACAATAAGGGCATTTTTTGATGACACATTCCCTTTAAGGATGGGTCCTTCCTACCTGCCTAGTACTTCTACTATGGGTTTTGGTTTTTTTTTTTTCTAACCCCAACCCCATCCTTTCTCTAACCCTAAGTTCCACAGTTGTCCCTTTGTTATGGAAAGTAGAAGTGTGTTACGATCTTGTTGGCACAGACAGCAACAAAACTAAAAAAACAAAAAAAGGCCAACCATTACCGCATGCAAATAAAATGAATCGTGCATCAGAAAAATAAAGTAGGACTCACCAATGGTAATCACCAGTAAGGCGGATGATGCCCAAAAGCATGGATGGAGACGGTGGAGTAAACTGACCTGGATCCAGAAGCAAGACACCAAATACATTTAACCCTAAACACTAAGGGCCAACATGTATGAAAACTAGTTTAGGTCTAAAACCACTTTTTTGCCCATAAAACCTATGGGAAAAAATGTTT
>JAODAL010066012.1:0-17957 GCA_025379985.1 Phyllomedusa bahiana
GTTCAACTAAAAGGGTGTTGAAAGACCCTTTTTCCCACTTTTTTAAATTGGGGGTCATGCGGGTTTTGGGCTCATGCTGTGGCCCAGACAGGTATATCAATGTCCAGTGAAACTAAAATGGTGGTTGAAAACTCCTTTTTCCTCATTTTTTAAATGTGGGGGTCATGCATTTTGGGGGCTCATGCTGTGGCCCAGGACGGTAAGCCCAATTTCCCATAAACTAAAATGGGGGTTGAAAACCCTTTTTCCCGGCACTTTTAAATGGGGGGTCATGCAGTTTGGGCTCATGCTGCGTTCCAGGACAGGGATTTTCAATTCCATTAAGAAACAGATGGTTTTCAAATCATACTGCCTTCTTCATTTTTTATTTTGTGGTGATGCAGGTTTAAGGGTCGGGCTGTAGTACAAACAGGGTAAAATGGTCTTGATTTTTTTTCTGTGCTTTTATAACCTAAGGTTGTTCCTAAGATGTAGCACGTATCCTTTTTGACTGTTGTGGATTTTAAATTTTCAGTTTCTCCACCTTTTTTTGGGTGTAAAAATTTAAGGGTTTTGTTGCCTCCCATAGCTTTAATGGTCAGCGCATAATGAGCTCACTATCGAAAAACCTTATCATAGGGGCCGACTATCGACATCGATCGATCTCAAAGCCAACGCAATCGCTCAACACTACTCTGGATGCCTGAAGCGGAATATGTCTTTGTGCGCCTCAAGTCTGCCTTTACTTCAGCTCCCATCTTGTCCTGTCTGGACCCGGAGAAGTATTTTTTCCGCATAAGTCGATGTGTCACCTGTGGCTTTTTCTCCAAGACTTTATTCCCAGTGGAGATAAACTACACCATTGGAGATCGCAAGTTTCTGGTCATTAAAATGGCATTTCAAGAGAGGCGTCACTTACTTGAGGGGGGGCAGCATCCTGGTACTATTTACACAGATCACATAAACCTTCTCTATCATCAAACTGCACAGCATTTGAACCCATGCCAGGCACATTGATCACTCTTTTTCTCCAGATTAAATTTTTTACTGACTTTCCTGCCTGCTGTGATGAATGTCAAAGCCAATGTCCTCTCATGTCCTCGACCTATGGGTAAAATTTGGGAGCCATAACATTTCATTCCTCCTGCCCGACTGATTTGCATGTCTTCCATTTCAATATGGCAAATGCCCCCTGGCAAAACTTTCATACGCATTCCTCTTTAGGGGCACTCATCCAAATTGACTGGGCTTCCGGGCATCCACAAGACTCTTGTTAATTGCCCGACACTATTGGTGGCCTACGATTTCCCAGGACATCAAGGATTTTGTGTCTGCTTGTTCTACATGTGTCTGTAATAAAGCTCCATGTCAGAAACCTACAGGGCATTTACTGCCTTTGCCTATTCCTGAACGGCTATGGACACACATCGCCATGGACTTTGTCACTAATTTGCTCCCTTCCACTGCCTATACGGTCATCTGGGTGGTCACTGACCGTTTTCCCCCTAAAATGTCCCCCCTTTTTTAACTCCCTCCAACCCGCCCCCCCCCCCCCGTTTGCATATTGTGCCCTATCACCCTCCGTTCAATGAAGAGGGTAAATCAAATACTCGAAACCTATCTCTGTCATTTTGTCTCCTCCTGGCAAGACAATCGGGCAGACCTCCTTCCATGGGCAGAATTTTCATATAACCACTTGGATTCTTAATCTACAGGTGCATCTCCTTTTTATGTAGTGTATGGATGTCCTCCTCGACCACACCTTTCTGTGCCAATTGCCTCT
The DNA here is from genome assembly GCA_025379985.1 of Phyllomedusa bahiana. Lineage (NCBI taxonomy): Eukaryota > Metazoa > Chordata > Amphibia > Anura > Hylidae > Phyllomedusa > Phyllomedusa bahiana. The sequence goes on from JAODAL010066012.1 coordinate 1,763, forward strand.
GGTGTTCCTGTGGACACTCAAGTTCTCAATTTATCTTGTACCTAGCAGGAAATATGTCTTCTCCTGAAACAGGCAGCCACCAGGACCAAGGCTCAAGCAGACATAAAACGTACAGCTCCACCCGTGTACCGGCCTGGGAATAAAGTTTGGCTCTCGGCAAAGTTCCTTAGACTGAAAATCCCCAGCCTCAAATTTTGGCCCCCGTATTTTTGGGCCCCCTTCTCTATTTTCTTTTATTTTTAATATTTAAATTTTTATTTTATTAATTTTTATTATTATTTATTTTAAAGGGGATTGTTCCAGGGCCGTACATTTAAAGGGGGACAAAAATAACATAAGTCAAACAAGTTCAATGCTGACAGTATGTGACAATCAACTGGCACAGAGGGAAAGAGAACCCTGCCCGCGAAGGCTTACAATCTACAAGGAAGGGGGAAAGAGACAGAGGGGCAGACATGTTTGTGGAGGGTGTAGTGACAGAAGGGGTACTATAGTTTATAGGCTTACCTGAAAAGATGGGTTTTCAGGTTGCTTTTGAAAGTGGAAGAGAGTCTGATGTGTTGGGGAAGTGAGTTCCAGAGTGTGGGGGAAGCACGGAAGAAGTCTTGGAGACGGTTGTGTGAGGAGCTGATAAGGCGAGAGCAGAGAAGAAGGTCCTGTGAGGAGTGGAGATTGCGGGAGGGGGAGTATCTCGAGATTAAAGCAGAGATGTATAGAGGGGAAAAGTTATGGAGAGCTTTGTAGGTCATGGTTTACAGAGTATCAATCCTGTCTGTTACAAACTGCGACTTCCGCTTGCCCTGCGAATCCGTAATGCATTTCATGTCTTGCTGCTAAAACTGTGGTGCTGAACCACTATTCTAAAAGGTCAGTGGCTCTTCCTGCAGAAGCTGATTCAGAAGACACTTATGAAGTGCAGGAGATCCTGGGCATGAAACGCATCAGAGGGAAGAAATTCTACCTCCTCGAATGGAAGGGGTTGGAATGGAAGGGGTTCGGGCCGGAAGAAAGATCTTGGGAACCACTTGAGAACATCAATACTACTAAACTCCTTTATAAGTTCCATCTACAGCGAGACCATAAGAAGAGGGAGTGTAAAAGGTGGGTACTGTCACAGGCCATGCTGCAGTCCATGCTTTCGTCAGCAGTCGTGGCCATTCTTCCCGGCTGTCTTTCCAAGCCAGCGTGTTCCAGACCGCAGACGCACCCATGCTGTGAGTCAGTGCGTTGTCTGGCACTCACCTGCTCCTCTTCTGTCTCCTGCTGCCACTTGGCACATGCGCACCCGTTCTTTAGGGCATGCACGCGCCGACTCTCTTAGATTTAAAAGGCCAGTGTACCCTAATGTCTAATAATTTCAACTATCCATTTATAAGTTCTCCTCCCCCTGCTTGCTTTGCCACTTCATTGGTGTTAGTGAAAAGCTAGTTTTGTGTGTTATCCTGTCCTGCAGTATTTCTGTGTAACAGACCTCCCGGACCTGTTGCCTGCCACCTGCGCTGCACCCCTGTTGTCTCCGCAAGCTAGTCACATCAGAGGTAGCGACTTGATAGTCTCCAGCCGCAGCAAGTCCATCCTGCCTTTCGCCGGAATATGGTGGACACCGGGAGGTACTTAGACTCCGCTTTCTTCTGTGGCTTACACCATCACTTGTGGTGAATCCACCTCCTGCCTTGACAGTATCAATGAGCTGCAATTGTATAGGAAGGGTACAGTTGTGTTTAGGAAAAATATGGGTAGAATCTTAGAGGAGTGTTACATCTAGAAAGGTCAACTACACATATAGGGCGACATGTATGAACGGGCTTTTCGCCTGTTTTCTGGCGTATCCTGTGCCTCACCGGCCCGAATCCGCTGTTGGATGCAGGGATGCGATGTTAGGTGCAGCGTTCGCCACTTTCGGCTGTGCCTCACATGAAGGGGCGTGCAATCGGCGCGGTGTGTTGAAGGCGTTCCGGGGCGGGACGCGGAGCGCTCGAAAACTCCGAGGCATGTACGATCGCGAGTCGGCAAAGTGCGGCGCAATGCTCGGCATCTCCGACAGGCAGACCTGGTTGATTCTGGTCTAAATGCTCCGGCGGAGGCGAAGTGAAGCGAGAACGGAACATGAGAGGAAACATAGAAGATCGCAACAGAAATCTCGGCTCTCAGCTCCGTGCGGCATGGAGTATGATTCTGAAAAAATCGCCTTTATAAAGACGTAACACATTCTCAGAAAAAGAGCTCAAACCTCAAAAATAAAAAAAAAATAAAAAAAATCACTTTCCAAAAATCTAGAACGGTGCTACATCAGGAATTAGGATCTTGGAAATTGCCGGGAAATACAGTAATTCAAATTCTGAAAGCTATTCTCATTGGTCGGCATAAACCAGCCAATCAGAATAGGAGCGACAGTGAACCATTAATACCTATGGAGAACTATTGACCAATCAAAATCAAAGGCGGGACAGTTCAAAATACAGTAAAAAGGCAGAAAAGAGCTGATTGGTTGAGCTAGCGGGGGCTTGGCAATCCTGGCCAATCAGAATAGGAGCGACAGGGACCCATTATAACCTATGGAGAAGTTAGAACCAATCAAAATCAAAGGCGGGACAGTTCAAAAGACAGTAAAAATGCAGAAGAGAGCTGATTTGTTGAACTAGCGGGGGCTTGGCTATTCCGGCCAATATTAAGTGTAAAATATTATCTGAAAAAGAGCTGAAACCTTCTAAAAACATAAATCAGTTAAATCCCTAACAATGCATTTGTCGCCGAGACCGGCGCAACATCGGGATTGCCATATAGAGACTTGCCGGAAAAAACAAGTAATTCAAAGTGTTTAAGCTCTTCTCATTGGTCGGCATAAAACAGCCAATCAGAATAGGAGTGACAGTGGCCCATTATAAGCTATGGAGAAGTATTGACCAATCAGAATAGGAGCGACAGGGACCCATTATAACTGATGGAGAAATATTGACCAATCATATTCAAAGGCGGGACAGTTCAAAATACAGTAAAAATGCAGAAAAGAGCTGATTGGTTGAGCTAGAGGGGGCTTGGCTATCCTGGCCAATCAGAGCGCGAGCTACTTTCTCATAGAGTTCTATGGGGAAAAGAAATGCAGAGCGAGCTCTGTTTGTGATTGGCTAAGTTAAAAGAGGCGCGGTTATTTGGACCAATGGGAGAGCGAGCGACGCTCTTATGGGTTTTCTAATGCAATCTGGAATAAAACTGTACATGGCCGAAATCAAATGATAAGACTCCAGAAGTTGTCCCGATGTGTATATAAAATGATCAATAATATGGGGGTAAAGAAAATAAAATATTAATTCAATAAAATAATTTTTATTTCTTTATTTTCGTTACACCCATACTATTGATCCTTGGCTAACGAAAATAAAGACATAAAAATGAATTTATTGAATTAATATTTTTTTTTCTTTATGCGTTGTTCGGGATTTAATTGATTTATGTTTATAGAAGGTTTCAGCTCTTTTTCAGAGAATATTTTACACTTAGTAAAAATGATTTTTTTTATCATAATCCATGCCGCACGGCGCTGTGCGCCAAGATTTCATTGCCCCGATCTCTCCATTGACTATAATGGGACAAGTAGCTCGCACTCTGATTGGCCGGGATAGCCAAGCCCCCGCTAGTTCAACCAATCAGCTCTTTTCTGCATTTTTACTGTATTTTGAACTGTCCCGCCTTTGATTTTGATTGGTCAATATTTCTCCATAGGTTATAATGGTTCACTGTCGCTCCTATTCTGATTGGCTGGCTTCTGCCGACCAATGAGAATAGCTTACAGAATTTGAATTACTGTATTTCCCGGCAATTTCCAATATCCAAATTCCTGATGTAGCACCGTTCTAGATTTTTGGAAAGTGATTTTATTTATGTATTTTTTTAGTAGGTTGGAGCTCTTTTTCAGAGAATGTTTGACTCCTTTATAAAGGCGATTTTTTGATTCATACTCCATGCCACACGGACATCTTTAATGATTTCTCGCTGTTTTCCAGCCTGTCTCGAATTGGAATACATGTTCGGCGCAGTCCCGCACTGCGCCTAAGTCCCGCACTGCGCCCCACACACAGGCGAGGCGCGGCGGACTTAACATGTTATGTATGAGCACACCCCGGCGCCGTCCTAAATCAGGCGCAGATTTCTCCCGAAAACTGGTGGAAAGGTGCGCTCCGACGCGGCGAGATTCCTACATGTCGCCCATAGAGTGCAAGAATAGACAATGATGACACATTATTAAAACTAGGAATGGAACAGAATTGCCACGTGACCAATTTCAGAAGCCTGGTCAATAAAAATGGTGAACTGACATTATTAATGTCTATATTAATGGAAAAATATGACATATTGGGAACAAATTAGAGAGGGCTGGGTGACAGCTATGATTGGGCACTCAACTTACATACAATTTCTTTTGAAAGGATCATAATATTATAATGGAGAGGGGTTTACTTCTACAAAAATTCCTGTCTAAACCCAGTGCAATGGGAATGCTATAGGTAATAATATACAAAGGAAAAACAATAATAAAATACTGATCGGGGTTTACCATAATCCACCGAATATAACAGAATTCACAGTAAATCTATTAATAATGCAAACAGATGATACAGCACTCCACAATGATATTGTTATTATGGCATACTTCAAATATCCAAATATCAATTGGGAAATTGATGCCATAAATAAAAACATTTTGTCAATAACTAAGATACTTACCTTTCTCAACTAGTTCAAGACTGAACTGGAGAGAAGATTCTTTTGGAATTCATGGAATTCACCAACAAAACCTTACAGGGTAACAAATGTAGGGGTTTGGGGCACCTAAGAAGTTGTGGCCACGATATAATACATTTGTACTTGTCTTTTAATAGGGTGTTTTGTCAAAGAGCCACAGAAACAATGAACCTCAGAAAGGAAAAGATTGATTAGCTTAGAGATGCCGTTGGCATTATTGACTGGGGAAATGTCATTGAAAATTAGAGAACAGATATTATACAAGATATTTGTAAAAGTATCTTAATTTTGAATTATGAAAGTATATTCATTCTGGAAATAAAAAGGTTAGAAACAGGAATAAAACAATGAATAAATGAAAATGTAAAGTAGTAAAGCAATAAACAAATATAAAGAATTAAAACTACTTAAACAGGAAATCAGTGAAGCAACACTAAAAAGCTATAAGGTACAAATAAATTAAATGAAAAACAGATTAAGTCAGCAAAGCTGAAGAGAGAGGGACTCATTCCAAAGAGAATAAAACGAACCCTTAAATGCTCTTTAATTATATATGTATTAAAAAGGTTAAAGCTGAAACTGTTGTCCCTTTGAATCTGATTAGAGAGGAACTGAGGAGATGAATCCAATTAATAATCTTCTTCACCATATTCAAAGATAAAAAAAAAATTTATGTTAACCTCTTACCGACATCTAACGTAATATATGTCATAATGCTGGTAAGGAGCTAAGGAGCGGGCTCAGACGCTGAGTCCGCTCCATAGAAGGCAGATGCTGGCTGTTATTTACAGCTGACTACCGCCACTAACAGCAGGGATAAAAAAAAAAATTACTTGTAATTGGCATTACCATATCAGTAAAAGTCTGATCTATTAATATATAACATTGTTTACCCTGTATGCTGAACAACATAGAATAAGAAATTCCAACTGCTAAAATTATGGTATTTTGGTAATTTCATGTCCCGAAAAAATTGTAATAAAAAGTGATCAAAAAGTCACATGTATCCCAAAACACGTGTGCCAATTAAAACTACACTTCAATCCACAAAAAATGAGCCCTCATTCAGGTCCTTAGATGGAAAAACACAAAAATTGGTCACAGAAAATGGGTTTGCAGCGCAAAATTAAGAAATAGAGAATGTTTTAATAAAAAAAAAAAATACTAAAACATACCGATAATCCTTTTTTTGGCACCATTAAAAAGTACATCTTGTCCGGTAAAAAGAAGTCCTTATACATCTATGTTAATGGAAAAATAAAAAAGTTATGGCTCTTGAAAGGCAGGGAGGAAAAAATAAAGGGTCATAAAATTATGAGCATTCAGCAAGAAAGGGTTAAAATGCAGAAGGATAAAGTAAACTTTCTATTTAAATGTGCCACACATCTAAAAATTGTTAACATAGATATATATTGCAGTTCCAGGTGCATATACCCCTGGGATTTAAGGGAATTAAATAATAAATGATGACAATTTACATAAGTATATAAATGGCCCATACACTCCCTCCACCTGCAGGAAAAAAAGATTCAATATCCAGAGAAGACAAGCCTTCTTTAGCATGAGAACTGTGAAGGCTTAGATAACCACTTACTACAAAATAATATTAATACATATATAATCGTATAAAATGTCTAGATCCAGTCTGACAGCAATTTTGGGATCGGGAATTAAATTTTCCTTTAGGGCAGACTGGTTCTTGCCTTGTGGGTTCCAAAGAATGCATCAGCTTAAAAATTCCCTTTACCCCTCCGCTTATCTTCCCCTCCTTTGATTGATTTTTATGGAATTTGTCTTTTTTTAACGGTTTGAACTATGTAAGATGGTTCTTATTTCTAATATATAGAGACTCTATAGTGACTGGGTCTGTTCCAAGGGATTGGTACATACCAATATTCAAAAAGGGGTCAAAAAGTGAGACAAAAAATGATAGGCCCCTAATTATTAATTTTACTATGGTTAAATAACATGATTTCTCAGAGATGCTATGCTGGAGTATCTCTGTAAGGAGGTAAATTCTAGATTGGGCAGGACTGAGTTATTGAATGTTATATATCTTTTTTACAAAACATTAGATATTGTGCTACATAGATAGTGGGTAATAAAATAATATGCATAAGCTAGTGAAAAATGTGTGCAAATGGGTAAGAAACTGTTTCAGGGCAGGAAAAAAACAGAGGGTGGTTAATAACGGTACATACTTAGATTAGGTCATTGTATTGAAGATACCACAGAGGGGAGGTATTAGGCCTTATACTCTCCAATTCATTTATTAAAGGGAACTTACACATAGTGTATGTTGCCCTTGCTGAGGGTAGCACAAGCTAGTGACACACAGCAGTGTGTCATTTACTTTACAGGATGCAAAAAGTTCCAGCACATTTAGGGCAATATGTATGAATGGGGCTGAGACAATTTTCTGGAGAGCATTGGGCCAAAAAAACCTATCATAGCCATGTTCGACAGATGTATGAACTTTTCTACGCCAAAATCTGGTGCATGCTGCTACAAACCCGACACTTTTGTATGCGGCAATTTTATAGGGATGTTGTCACATATGATTAGACACAAGCCAGGCCAATTTCAAAGTGGCGACACTGAGACATATTTTGGCGCATAACTATTTATGCGCCACTTTTTGGTGTATACACGTGTCTCATGACGGGACATGTTTATAAAGTGCTGTGAGACACTTTCACTAATCTAACGAGATGTTTGGCAGTCTAGTATGCGCCAGTTTTCATACATGTCCCTCATATGCTCAAATTTGTCAGGGCTCAGCTAGAGATGAGCCCATTCAATGTGTGAGTTGGCGTCAGCCCCGCTCACCCATTTATGGGCAGGTTTCTTCCTATTCACAGTAATAAAATATTTAAAAAAGACATGCCTGTCTCCAAACTCTGTACAGTGTTTGTTCATTACAAATGTGATTTAAAAAGCATGGTGCTTCACCCTCTCCCCCATAACATTTATGGGGGCTATCGTAATAATCTTCTGAAGAAAAAAAGAATTAGAATGGCTTTTCAAATTAAGACCTAGAGGTTTAAATATGATTATAAAATATCCAGCAGTATCTATAATAATAATAATAATAATAATAATAATAATAATCTTTATTTATATAGCGCCAACATATTCCGCAGCACTTTACAAATTCAAGGGTAAACGTACAGACATTACACATTAAAAGTACTTACAGATGAGACACAAGGTGTGAGGGCCCTGCTCGTGAGAGCTTACAATCTATTAGGGTGTATGGGTGAAACAAATGGCCAAGTTTACAATGGTCCAGCCTTGTTTCATAAATAGGGGGTGGCTTTACATGAAAAATGGATGAACCTGCCACCCAGACAGTACATCTATATACAGATAAGTGCCTGTGAGTGCCCTAGTGTAGGGAGTGACAAATGTGTGTGATAGCAGTTAGGGATTTTGGTAGGCCAGACTGAGAAGATGTATTCTCAGGGCCCTCTTAAAACTGTGAGGGTTGTGAGTGTGCCTGATTGCCCACGGTAGCATATTCCAGAGAATTGGTGCCGCACGTGTGAAGTCTTGGAGACGGGCATGGGAGGTTCGGATGATTGATGAGTATAACCTGATATCAGCAGTAGAGCGGAGAGAGCAGGTCGGGTGGTAGACAGAGATGAGGGTGGAGATGTGGGGGGGTGCGGCAGCATTGTGGAGAGCTTTATGAGTGAAAATGCTGAGTTTATACTGTATCCTGTACTGAATGGGCAACCAGTGCAGTGACTGACACAGGGTAGAGGCATCAGTATAGCGGCCTTCTTGGCCCCACATTATACGTCTGCTGCTTGTGCCCTTGTGGGTAGGAGTTTTGGATGATTATGAATATTATGATTTATTTCTATTTTATTTGTTTTTTCTTTCTTTTCAGATCCAAGGAAAAAGGGTAAATTTTTATACATGGTATGTATATCAATTTTTTTTATTGTATATTTTTTCCCAGTGTCACACAGTTCTGCACCAGCTCATCCAGTTTAACCCCTTAACGACCTTGGGCGTATCAGTACGTCCCAGAGCCGCTAAGGGGCTTTGCAGGGGGATCGCTCCGCGACCCCCCCGCACAGCCGCCGGGTGTTAGCGGCAAATCGCCGCTAACACCCGGCAGTAACAGCGCCGGTGGGTGGCTCCGCCTGCTGGTGCTGTTTTACCCATCAGGCGCCGCGGCAAAGATGGCCGCGCCGTCTGAATTAACGCCGATCGGTGCCGCGCACCAATCGGTGCGGTGATCGGCATAAGCGCAGCTATGCTGCACCGATCCGATCACCGGGCATTATGGTGGGGAGCCTTGGGAAGGCTCCCGTCACTTACACTGGCCGGTTTGCCCCACTTCCGTCCGCAGACAGGAAGTGGGGAAACCGCCATCTTTGTACACCCTAATGCATTGTCTATGCAATGCATTAGGTTGTATTAACAATCGCGCCAACTAGTGGTCAAGTACCACAGGTGGCCTCAATGTTACAGTAAAAAAAAAAAAAAAAAAAAAAAGTTTTAAAGTACAAAAAAAAAAAAAGTATTAAAAGTTCAAATCACCCCCCCTTTCCCCATTTTACAAAATAAATCATTAAAAATAAAAAAAAGTTACACATATTTGGTATCGCCACGTCCGAAAAATTCCCATCTATTAAAATATAGCATCATTTATCCCGTACACTGAACACCGTAGAAGAAAAAAAATTCCAAACGCCAAAATTGCGTTTTTTGGTCATTTTACGTCACTCAAAAAATGGAATAAAAATGATCAAAAAAGTTGCATGCATTCCAAACTGCTAGCGATAAAAATTACACTTCAGCCCGCAAAAAATGCCCCTTCACTGACTTCCGTAGGTGTTAGTACAAAAAAGTTATTGGTCGCACAAAATGGCGCCGTGGCGCAAATTTCAAAAATAGAAAATGTTTGGAATTTTTTTATGGTACCAAAACATAACGGAAACCCTACATGTTTGGTATTGCCAGATGTGTAACAACCTGAAGAATAGAGATAACACATTATATTTACCAAAGATTGAACGCCGTAAAAGCAAAACCCCCGCAAACATGGCGAAAATAAAATTTTTTCACAATTTGTCCCACTTGGAATTTTTTTGCGGTTGCCCAGAATATTCGATAGTATAGTGAAAAACACCCATAGAAAGTACCTCGTGTCCCGCCAAATAAAAGCCCGCGGGTGTCTCTGGAGGTGGAAAACTACAAAAGTTGTGGCTTTCAGAAGGCGAGGAGGGAAAAACGAACGTGTCACCAAAAAAAAAACGCCTGGTCCTTAAGTGGTTAAATAAATAATTAATTTTCTTAACCCATTAATTACTCTAAGGGCAACATGTATGAATGGGGCTGCACCAGTTTTCTGTTGTACTTTAAACCAAAAAGAATGTATTAACAGGTGCACTCCAAACTTTGGCACGATAAGTCCCCTTGTAATGCACTAAAGACACTTTTTAATGCGCCAAAGATTTGGCCGTTCTGGGGCGAGTCACATCACATTCATAGAAGTAGACACATTTATGATTCTTAGACACCAAATCTAGGCGCAGAACAGTTAGAACAGCCAGACCAAGTTAAAGGTGGTCTGAGCCAGACTTGTCATATTGGCTCTACACTGCGCCTGTATGTATGAACTACAGAAGAACAGGTTCATACATACAGGCGCATTCTACACTATCTGGCCCGTCAGCGCAAGCATTTATACGTTTCCCTAAGTGCCTACATTGCATACCATGTCTTGTTTCCATATGTCCATTACCTAATTTCACCATGTGTAATCCTTTTTATTAACATGGTCTCCATTCATAGTTCTAAATGACACATTTGTGCTGGCATTGCCCTTATTCTGTGTGGCGGCGGTTTACATATGTAGCACTATTGCAAATGGGTGACTTTTTTCATAGCTCTATCACTAATATGTTGGCATTGTGGGTATGTGGGGCCCGAGGCATAGACCCATATGGATTAATCAGACCCTGAAAAGTTGTAATTACTAGATGGGCATGAGCAGTTTGACTTCAGAGACACCATTTGACATGCAGTTTTGTTCAAATGTTATGTGTATTTCGATGTTTATTCATACATATTTAAATTGGATGTCTCTATCCCCACCCCTATTTAACACTTTGGGCCTCATGTATAAAAAACATGTAGGTCTCAGACTTTATTTGTTGCCCATAATAACCAATCAGAGCTCCCTTTCAATGCTAATTGGTTGCTCTGGGCAACAAAGAAAGTGTTAGACCTTGACAGTTTTCATACATGAGGCCCTTTGTATTCACCTTTATGAATATTAATGTACTATTTGCAAAACTTATATACTATTTGAGATATATTTTTGAATTATAGCACATTTTGTCAAGGTCACATTTTAATGTATGTGAAGTATCTCACAAAAGTAAGTACACCCCTCACATTTTTGCAAATGTTGTATAATATCTTTTCATGAGACAACACTGTTGATATGACACTTTGATACAATGTAAAGTCAGTGTACAACTTGTATGCCCTCAAAATAACTCATCACACAGCCATCAATGTCTATATCAATGGCAACAAAAGTGAGTGCATCCAGTGGCATAGCTGCCACTGCGACCGGGCCCCTTAGCTAGGGCGGCCCACAAGCCTCCTCGTCGCACAATCTCTTTGACCCAGCGATGCAGCAATTGCTGTCACCGCCGCTTGCACAATGCAAGAAGCAGCTTAAAGGGGTTTTGCCACGATGTAATGTTGACGTGGGATCCTCCAAAATGGGTTTTTAATCACTTTTCTAAATATATGTGATTACAAAAATTGCAGTCTGAGAGAGCTACAGCCTTCCTTACATGCCCTTGGTTACTTCAAAGCGTCTATTAGATACGGCCTGACAAGAGCTGGACGGGCTTGCGCAGAGAGAGCTTCTTATCTGATGAGACTGAGCTGCAGAAGTTTTTAAGGCATCGGGTAGCAATATGTTTTCTTTTGTATACAGAATAAACTAGTTGTAGAGTGATTAGATCCCTGCTTTATCTGATGACAGAGAACATGAAGAAGCTTTCAAGCTGCTGTGTAGAAAAGCTGTTGTCTTTTGTACACAGAAGCCACAAGTTATAGTTTTTTTTATTTCAGTGAACATGTCACAAGATCCCTTATGCAGCTTTGTGCTCTGGCTGTGTGCGTCTCTCTCTCTTTCAGCTCCGTGATTTGTTTACATTAGCTTCTTAGCAGATAAGGCTCCTCCTGACAGTGCAGTGTATGAGCCTGTGTCTGCTGTATTTAGAATCCACTGCTGTAATGTTTATTATTTCACTTAAGTTTTGAGATGCTCCCTTGGATTCCTCACTCCCCTGCAGCTTCATGACTCAATGTGATTTGTTGACATTCTGCCTGGGCTAAGCTGAGAGGTAAGAATCTTTGTCTCGGCAAATCCCCTTTAAGCACAGTTTTTCAGGATCAGAGCTGCTCAGCCCCTGATTGCCGCAGCACAGGCGGCATGATGTGATGATGTTGTCATACCGCCAGCACTGCGGCCGGTACTAGGCCTTAAGTCTATGCCGTCAGGCTATAGGCTTACGGCCTAGTAAACATCAGAGCAGGCAGCATGAGAACCTCACGCTGTATGCCAGGGACTCAAAGAAGAAATCGGCAGGGGAATGGAGAGAAGTGAATACTATGGGCGACATGTCCCAACACGCCAATGCCAGTTTTTTGTTCTATTTTGCGGCAAACCCACTTTTTATTCCATATTCTTGTTGTAAATAGACTGTCGTACACCAAAACTAGGCGCATTATACGCCGGGCACGTCACTTTGTAATGCGCCTAAATATGGTGCACTGTGTGCTCCAGTCATGAAATGCACCTATTGAAGCGCCTTACATATGTTATGCGCCCCCATCGGGCAATGAGCCTCGATAGACGGATACCATATACTACCCTGTTTCCCCCGAAAATAAGACAGTGTCTTATATAAATTTTTGCCCCTAAAGATGCACTACGTCTTATTTTCAGGGTATGTCTTATTTTTCCACAAATGAATTATAGCATGCTATACTAGTGTGTGTGTGTGTATATATATATATATATATATATATATATCTATATATTATATAATATAATATATTATATATACTATTATATATATATTATATATATATATGTATAATTATATATATATATATATAATATATATATTATATAATATTATATATATATATATATATATATATATATATATATTTATTTATTATATATATATCTTAAAGTTCAGAGTCACAAACCATAGGGATATCTGTCTGTAAAGGACATTTTATGGTAGCTGCAATGACTTATCTCAAAGGATGGCAAATGTGACATGCTGGGACTTGTAGAACTAGAAGTTCCAGCATGCCCTATCAGCCATCCTGTGAGATGTGTGTGTGTGTCAGTATCATTGCTCTGTTCCTACCCCCCCCCCCCCCCCCCCCCATCCCTTACTTACTTGTAAACTTTCTGCATTCTGTCCTGGAATGTTCGGGACCTGTGGTGACATCACAGTCACATGAACTCCCTGCACAGGTCGTTCAACACTCTATTACAACAATATGTCCCAGGGCTGTTTCTTCTCGGGGTGAGCAGAACTTGGGAACACCCCCCCCCCACCACCACCTTTCTCTCTGCCCACCCTTAGGGACGGCCCTGTATTTCAACAAAATCTCTGCTATGTCTTACTTTCGGGGGTGTCTTATTTTCGGGGAAACACGGTACCAATGATATGCTATGTGTCGAGTGTTGAGCAATGCGTCCTTTTTTGATGCAATGTGCCATTTTTTTGATACAATGCCCCATGTTTTGATACAATACCCCCTTTTTTGATGCAATGCACCCTTTTTTGATACGATGTGCTATTTTAGGCGCATTAAGTAATCTATGCAAGGTATACCTGACGCCAATTTTTAGAAAGTATCGGACATTCAGGCGCACTTTATACTGATTTAATGCGCCTGAAACTGGCATAGATATGCCACTTTTCGGACATGTCGCCCTATGTTTTTATTTATAATAGGCCCTGTATCCATACCTACCTACTGGGACCCTTATATACCTATTGTCACGATCTGCAAATTCCCCTGCCTCCTGCCTGCATGCAACTGTGTGTTTGATCCTGGTGGTTGGAATTTGCTAATGCGGTTCAGTGCTGCAACAGTTAACTTCTCCAACTGGGCTGGGCCAGGTGCAGCACTTCCTCTTCTGCTGACTCCTATAACAGGCACCTCCTGCCAACAGTCTGCGCCTGAGTATTGGTGTTGCTGGGCCAAGACCTGGTTCACTGCCTCAAGCCCCCTGAGTCCTGTCCTTGCCTTGTTCCTTGGAAGTTCCTGTGTTTGGTGTCGAGTTCCTGAGCAGTACCTCCTGCCGAAGTCCTGTGTTCCTGTGCAGTACCTCCTGGTGGAGTCCTGTGTTCCTGTGCTGTACCTCCGGGCTGAGTCCTGTGTTCCTCTGCAGTCCCTCCTGCCGTAGTCCTGTGTTCCTCTGCAGTCCCTCCTGGCGTAGTCCTGTGTACCTGTGCTGTCCCTCCTGGTGGAGTCCTGTGTTCCTCTGCAGTCCCTCCTGGCGTAGTCCTGTGTTCTTCTGCAGTCCATCCTGGTGGAGTCCTGTGTTCCTGTGCTGTCCCTCCTGGCGGAGTCCTGTGTTCCTGTGTTATCCCTCCTGGCGGAGTCCTGTGTTCCTGTGCTGTCCCTCCTGGTGGAGTGCTGTGTTCCTGTGCTGTCCCTCCGGGCTGAGTCCTGTGTTCCTGTGCTATCCATCCTGGCGGAGTCCTGTGTTCCTGTGCTGTCCCATCTGGCAGAGTCCTGTGTTCCAGTGCTCTCCCTACTGGCGACGTCCTGTGTACCTGAGCTCTCCCTCCAGGCACAGTACTGTGATCCTGTGCTGTCACTCCAGGCGGAGTCCGGTGTTCCAGTGCTGTCCCTCCTGCCGGAGTCAAGTGTTCCAGTGCTGTCCCTCCTGGCGGTGTCATGTGTTCCTGTGCTGTCCCTCCTGGCGGAGTCCTGTTTTCCTGTGCTGTCACTCTTGGCGGTGTCCTGTGTTCCTCTGCTGTCCCTCCTATCCCATGGTGGCGCGAGCTATCCTTTCATCTAAGCTTCCTGATCTATGATCTCTTGGTCTGGCCCCTTTGGATTTTTCTTATCTGTCGGACTTTAGTCCAGCCTTCGGGCCTAGGCCTTACTTCCCTGACCGCGGTAGGTGAAGTCGGCCTCCAAGATCCCAAGGATCCACTTTCCCATCTGTGTTTCAAGCGCTTCCCTTATTGCATGTACGCCTATGTTTGCCTTAATAAAGCCTTGAAACGTTACACCTACCTATTGGGGCCTGTACCCATACCTTCCTACTGGGACCCTCATATACCTGGCAGTGGTGGTCTTGGAGGTGTGTTTGTGGTTGTTATCATTAGAGATGGCCGAATTTCCCGAAATTCGGTTCGTTCACTTCGCCGAATTTCCCGATAAAAAAGAACTTCGTTCCGAATTACTTTGGGACAAATCACGTTAAAAAACAGCTATTTCCAGGCTGCACAGAGCCTGCAGGGTGCTGTAGAACGTCGTGCCATGCTTAAATATGCAGAGGGAGCTTGGTTTGGGCTTCATACAATGTTGTGTTTTAGTATGACACGCACATGACTGCCGCTGCTCTTAGAATCACTTCACTATAAAATTCCCTGGGCACTTAAGAGGGCAAAACTGACCAAAAAACTGAAGCAGGAATGTTGCCTGATAAAGTCATGCCAGTGACAGCTGAAAAAAAACAAGCTGAGGGCTCAGGTGGCAACATCAGTGACAGAGTGTGGAGGTGACGGCGGCAGCCACAGCAGCATGAGATCAGAGAGAGGCACAATGACATTCTGGAGATGGCAAAAACAGGAGTAGGCCACAGAGTGGCACAATGACACAGTGTGGAGGTTACGGCATCAGTCACAGCAGCAGCATGAGGTCAGACAGTGGCACAATGACATTCTGGAGGTGGCAAAAACAGGAGTAGGACACAGAGTGGGACAATGACGCAGAATGGAGGTGACGGCGGCAGGAGCAACAGCATGAGGTCAGACAGTGGCACAATGACAGAGCGTGTAGGTCACGGCAGCAGCTGCATGAGGTCAGACAGTGGCACAATGACATTCTGGAGGTGGCAAAAACAGGAGTAGGCAGAGATTGGGACAATGACACAGTGTGTAGGTCACGGCAGCAGCCACAGCAGCAGCATGAGGTCAGACAGTGGCACAATGACATTCTGGAGGTGGCAAAAACAGGAGTAGGCCCCAGAGTGGGACAATGACACAGTGTGGAGGTCACGCAGCCACAGCAGCAGTTTAGGTCCACGCTGATTCATCTTCACAAAGGTCAGTCGTTCCACATTTCCCGTGGACAAGCGGGTTTTTCCCTTGGGGTATCGATGGCCCCCGCCGCACTGAACACCGCTTGATGCACATATGCCCGGGGA
>JAODAL010066013.1:0-17957 GCA_025379985.1 Phyllomedusa bahiana
GCAAAAAAGAGAAGGGGACAGTCCCCACAACAAGAGAAACACAGTAATTAAAATAGAAAGTTAGAAAGCATTTTAAGATCTGAGAACAACCACCAGTCAGAGCCACCTCACATTTTGCCAAACAGTGGCTTCATTTATATATATAGAATTTTTATTTTTCATTACCTGTCACCCACCAGCCCCTGTCTTTATATGTATGTATGATTTATTGTTTTTTATCTGTGTTATGTGTTCTGTTAATTAAAGACAAAAGTAACAATGGCAGCAGCAATTTCACCATATATGATGTAGTCCATAGTCCTGTTTCCCCAAATTCCCGGGAAACCCAAATTAGTCTTAAACCAAAAAAAAATGTGACAGCACCAATAATAACAAATATATTGGATAACGAATGACAGCAACCACCAAGTAGTGCCACCTTGTCTTATTCTTCCACAAAATGTAACAAAATTGCAAAAGTACAATATTCCCAATCAGATTGGAATCTTTATCAAACATTATAAATATTCCAATTGGAGTCAAAACATTCCACTGTTTGGAGGAACTCAATTTATTACATCTTTTGGAAGGATAATAATAAGGTTGCACTACTTGGTGGTTACTGTCACTTTGTTTTTGGGGGGAATTGTCATCCAATATCTAACATATTTGTTGTTATTGGTGCTATTATGTTATTTAGTTTATTATATTATGTAGTTAAAGGGGTTCTCCAGGACTAATTTTGTATTTGTTGTAGAGCTCACTACTGTATTTTATTGAACTTTTTAATTCATACTTATTAAAAATTATTTACCTGTCCTGCTGTGCAAAACCAGGCAATGAGCTCTGTCCTTCCCTACCCCCTTTTCCATGCAAACCACCTAATGTTCATTGATCACATGGCCTCAGTGAATGTTCTATGAAGCCAGGCTCATTTCAGGTATACTCCCCTCTAGTGGGGGGCTGACTTCACTCGTACCTGCCTGTAGTTTGCAAGTGAATATAAGTAATTACATTAGAGTAATTAAAGGGGGAAATGTTTGTTTATTTTTTAGTTCTGCTGGCAGAGCTTACTAACAGTAATGGGAACAGCTCTTCTTGAGGAGAGCACCAAATTGGTGTGTAGAGTTTTAAATTGCCTTTTTGCGCTCTAATAAGTATCTGCATATCACAAAGCACTATGGGAAAGGCGCTGAGAAGCTCAATCGCCCTCTATTGGATGTATCCTCAATTTGCTTTTGACTCACTGAGTCTTCAGAAAGCAAAAAGGGATATTAAAAATTAAACCCCATTCACTATCTCCACAGCTGTTTCGGTTTTTTTGCCCTCTCAGTCAAGCAGAGTGTACTGGCGGGTGGGTGGGAGGCAAGAGGGGTCAAAAGGGAAAGCTTCCTTGAGGAGACCCCAAAATTTGGGTGTGTGAGTTTTCTGAACCCCTTTTAAAGCCACTCATTGCCTCGCACCCAGCACCCAGTACACTTGCTCTGCAGATGAAGCCCCCCCCCCCCCCCCTCTTGGCCAAGTGAAAAAAAAACGATGGAACCCCTTTACCCAAAATGCACAATACACCTAGATGAGACCCGAGGGGTGTTGAACCCAAAAAGGGTGACTTCTGAAAAAGTCAAATAGCGCCCCTTCTTGTATGCCCTGCAGCCCCCAAACGAATTTACACCAACATAAGGGTTTTATAAACTTCGAATAAATTGTGTTACTTTTGGGTACTTATTTTGGGAAATGCTTTAAAAATTTAAAAAATTTTCAGAAAATTTTGCGATTTTTGGAAAAAATGTTTTTCTTTTTTCACCCCTAATTAAAAAAAATTTTTAAAAAACCCTTTAGGTGGATATACACACTGCACCCCAGTATTTTCCCCTGAGGGTGTTTTTTCCAAATGAGATCTTTTTAGGGGAAATTTATTAATTTTATCCCTTAGGGTGTTGAAAAACCTGGAAGGGCCCCGCCTAAAGAAAATGTATTGAAAAAGAGACCCCAGAGTCCGATAGGGCTCCTCCTACCTGAGGCTTGTGGTTCAGCCAAATAGGCATAGGGCCACTATGGGATATCTCTAAAACGGCAGAATTGGGGAATCAATTTATGTTGCTTTCCCTGCGCACATCTACTGGTTTTTAAAAATATGGGGGGGAAAACTGAAATATGAATAAAAGGGAAATTTTAAAATTTCCCCCCACTTTGTTTAATTTGTTGAAATACCTAAGGGGTAACAAATTCCTAAATGCTGTTTTGAAAACTTTAAGGCGTGTAGTTTCACGTCAGAACTGGACTGGTCCCTAAAAAAAATCAATGCTGCAAATTTTCTTGAAAATTTGATAAATTACTACTATTTTTAAGCCTCCTAATGTCGTAAAAAAAAAAAGTTAATAATGATGTCAACCTATAGCGACATAGGGAGATGTAGTTTAAACATTTTGAGTGGAATAACTATCTCTTAATTGCAGAAATTTTTGAAGTTTGAAAATAGAAATTTTTTAAAAAAATTTTCACATTTTTGTATTTTTCACAAATAAAACGGATTGTAGGACAAAAATGTATTTTTAAAATTTAAAAAGCACAAGAAAACCATCTCTGAATCACTTGGATAGGTAAAAGCATCTTCCATTGGACCTTGATTGTAAGCACCTCATCAGCCAGGGCCTCAGCTTTCTCCAGTGTGGTCGGCCTCCATTCCTGGACCCATTCACATATCTCTGGTGGACACTGGACATAAAAATGTTCCTTCAGAAAGATTTGCAGAATGTTGTCCATGGTAAATGCCTGTTCTGCTTCCAGCCACCTCCGACATTTTATGGTCATACATCCTAAAGGACCCTTCCTCAAAGAGGAACGCTGGAATGGGTCGTACGAGTCTGGGGTGACTGCATAGTAATCCAGAATAGTTTGTTTTACAGTCCCATAGTCCCAGTTGACTGTGTGTCAAGAATCCTATAAGCTTCTTCAGCTCCAGCATCCAATCGCCCCACCAACAAACATATCCAGTCACAGGTAGGTGCCTCCAGTAGGGTGCACTGCTCTTGAAAGTCCTGGAAGAACCCCTCCACATCCCCAGTTACCTCATTATATGGTCTAAATTCAAAACAGTTGACTCTCTCAGGCTCTGGGTTCCTAAGACGTTGGCTCTGGATCTCAGACCTCCTTTCCATTTCAGCTTGTCTCTGCTGGGCCCTGACAGCGGCCCAGAACTGCAATCCTTCCCCCCAAGCCCCACTACCCCTTGCTTTTGGGGGGCTCCCCCGCTTTTGGAATTTTCCTGCTGGGCACCTGTGTGGAAGAGGTCTGGAAGATGTCTATCCATCTCTAGCAGCTCAATGTAACAATCTACAATGTCACAACCCCCCCCCCCTTATAATAGCCCCCTCACCCGATTTTTGATACAGCGGAATGGGGCCAGCTCAAAGACAGCTCCAATCAGGGTGTCTAAATTATTGATTTATGGGGCCATTGTGGACCCCAGTTGGCCCCTCCACAATGTGATTGAGATATGATGTTTGGGAGTCAGGGCAGCTGGAGGCCTAATGAAGGTCTCAGTGCCTGCCATGTTGGTGCTCCTATGACCTGTTGCCATAAGTCAGGTGTAATAGGTGATAGCCGTATGCATCATGCATACGGCTATAGATCAGTTCTGTCATATATAGTACAAGTGATCACATGTTCAAGACCCCTAGTGGGACTTAACGTTAACATAAAAACCCCATCCTTAAAATTGATTTTTAAAAACATAACATCTTTATCCATCCGCTGAAAGCCAAGACCAAAGTCTTTAAATTTCCCCCTTTTTGGTTATTTTGTGTTCCCAAAAAATTGGAATAAAAAATAATAAAAAAAATGCTTCCAATAAAAATTACACTTCAGCCCGCAAAAAATAGGCCCTCACTCAGGCCCAGAGGTGGGAAAAATTTTTAAAGTAAAAAAATTTGAAAATCCCACTTTTGGTATCACCAACCGCAAAAAAAAAGACAACACGCATTTATACTAAAGGTTTTAATGAAGAACTAAAATGAAGCAGAATGTCAAAACGGGAGAAAAAGAAGGATCAGTGTGCTTGCCAGGGCTCAGTGGTAACTACAGTGCAGTATGGTGGCTCAATGGTAAGTACAGTGCAGAATAGCGGCTCAGTTGTTAGTACAGTACAGTATGGTGGCTCAGTGGTTAGCACCGTCCAGCATGGTAGCTTAGTGGTCACTACAGTACATAACGGTGGCTCAGTGGTGAGTACAGTACAGCCCCGTGTCTCAGTGGCTATCACAGTGCAGTATGAGGGTTCAGTGGTTAGAACGTGCGCACGGGTCTGGTTAGTATGTGCAGTTTGTAGCTCGTGGTTAGTCGTACATTTTTGGTGGTCAGTGGTTCCAGTCAGCAAGTGGCTCAGTGTTATTACATGCGACTTATGGTGAGTACAGAGCGCATGGGGGCTCAGTGGTTAGCATGGTGGGCATGGTGGGCCCGTGATTTTCACAGTACTGCTGTAAAAAATCCCCATTTGCTTTTTTACCCCTGATTTTCAGAAAGCAAAAAGGGATATTTGACAAGCCAGTAGCACCCATTTTGCAGACAGCTGTTTTGGGGTTTTTCCCCCCTCATCAGTGCAGAGAAGTGTGTGTTGGATGGCTGGGTGGGAGGCAATGAGTGGCTCAGAAAGGGGTTCAGAATAATTGGTGTGTAGAGTTTTCTGAACCCATTTCTGAGCCACTCATTGCCTCCCACCAAGCCAGCCAGTACACTCTGCTCTGCCTTGTTATATGTAGATGCTTAGTAGAGGGCAAAAAGGCAATTTAAAACTCTACACACCAATTTGGTGCTCTCCTCAAGGACAGATTGTCACGTACACGCTCACCAGCACGTGAATGGGGGCCACTGCAATGGGGTAGAGTTATTTCCACTTGCGCTCACCTCTCACTCAGGTACGAATCAAGCATAAATTGTAAACCCCAAGACAGTTCCAGCCCCCCAAAAATACACGCTGCCACCACCTTCCTTCAATAATCAAAAAGGAATCAGCCGGAAGGAATCTGATTCCTAACAGATATTTAAAAAAAACAGTAAAAAATACTCAACTCACTGCTCTGAAATACTACAAAAGAAAATACACCCCCTTCAAGGAAATGGATTCGTGCAACACCAAGAACTTACAATTAAGGCTAACTTTAATTTTAAAATGATTTTCAGTTGCTTACTGAACAAAATATGATAACAAAGACTATGACATACACATCAATCAGTTGTTAAAAATAAAAAGGATAAATGCATAGAAAGGTTTCACACTTACAAGGTGTTTCAGCTTCCAGGTCCCGGGGGAAGGCAATAAGAATGGAACACAGCTCAATCAGAAATTGACCCCCAGCCATGAACACAGACTAGAGGTTGGCCTCGTGTCTTATACCTGTCCAGGTTTCTCCCGCCTCTCTCATACTTGCCTACTCTCTTACTGGCTGGAATTATTTTAGGTGGTGGGGTTAACAGGATTGTCTGATGAGGGTGAGGGTACTAACCCACTAGATGGCACTCACGGACTGCGCTTCTGCTGGGGCGCAGGTCAATGAAAGTTTTATTGGGGGGGGGTCAAAGGTTATCAGGTTTTGGACAGCTGCATCTATAAAGTGGGCCATAAAATTGCTTAAGGCCCCTTTTATCTAAACAATGCAGTAATAGTCACAAATGCTGGGGTGAGGGTCTACAGACACAGGCCAGAAATTCCTTTCTCAGGGGGGGAAGGGAGAGGGGTTTCACAATCTGAGCTGCAGGTTTTAAGGACAATCCAGAATACATTCAATTTTCCATGTGCTACATAACAGAGATGTTCCCCTTTCTGAGCCACTCATTGCCTCCCACCCAGCCAGTCAACCTATATCTGCTTAATGCACATTTCAGTATAAATCCTAGTTTCATATACCAGCAAGGACAACATCTACAAAGAGTTTGAATTAAAAAAGCAGGCATCAGAATGTTTTCAGTAAAACATATTAAAACTTTATTCTTCTATTTAAAAGTCCTTAAAACTACAAGGAGTTTGTATGTTCTTCCCATGTTTGGTGGGTTACTTCAGGTTCTCTGGTTTCCCCACACTCCAAATACATCCTGATAGGGTTATCTGGAATTTATACTGTGATTCCCAATGGGAAGATGAGCCAATATGATATATGGCAATCTCTGTAGAGCGTTGGGGTCCATGTGCCATGTGCCAGAAATAACATATCCTAGAAAGGGGAAGCTGAAGTGCTTACCTGAGCAAGACATGAAGATAGTCCCTACAACAGTTACATGAGGATATGACTGTAGAGCAAGAGGAAACACAAAAATGTGGTATCAGCAGACAAGAGATCCCAAAGAATCTCATGGATCAGTCCCTGGAACATAGCTGGTGTATTGTAGGAGCATAACCAAATGTTCACAGTGGGTATGTAATATACAGGATTAACCCTTTTTGTTCAGGGTTAACCCTTTCTGTACATTACTAGATATTTAAACTGTATTGGTAATATTTGTAATATTTGCACTATAAAAGCTATGGGTGAGCTTAGTGACTCAGTCTGGTGTTGGTGTGTGGTGAATGAGCAGACCAACAGCAGGAGGGTAGGTCTCTATGGTAACAGGAGGGAGGGGTTATAAATTGGCTCTTGTCATCAGGTTGTTGTTATTCTAGTGTGGTGTGTATAGACCATGCAGACAAGATGGAGGGAGCGACTTGGCCCTCTGGCCTGGGTTACTGGTCAGACTGCAGTGACCTTATTTCCCAGGCACAGATTCCTGGAAGATGCAACTAAAGGAATACTTTGGAATGAGATGCGGCCTGTCAGTTTGGAGGATCCTGGAATTTTATTGAGACTCAGTGCAAAGTCCGTCCTGCGGTGGCCTCCAGACCTGATGATGTCCAGCATTTGCCTTTGACCTGACTCATCAAACCAATTCAGTTCTCCTGGGGTAAGACAGTACTCCTTGTAGTCTGAGCTAGAAGAAAGATGGAATAGTAGAATCGTTCTGGGGTTTTTACTCAGTTAACTCCTTGTAGTCTAAATTGGAATCTCAAAGGGACTATATTTTAGAGGATCAATCTCTGCTTCTGGTTTCACTAACTGAGTAAGGACTGTTTAAAGGGAAAGGGATTTCTGTGCATACAAACTTGTTGGAAAATAAAGAGGACCAAGTTCATGTTTCAATGTTAACACTTCTTCTCCTCTCCTGCTTTCGCACCTACACAACATCGAGGGTCATATGTCATCACAGGGCAGAAGAGAACAACAACCATCATCATCACAGAGTGGGCACCCGGGAAACACCATCATCTTCTGCAGGTCCCCTACCACTGTGCTTGTGCTGGAGAAGCATGAAAGGTGTGGTTGACATCAACGTGACCTGAGTAGTGACTATGACGTCCACCATCAATCCCTCTGGTACACTACAGCTAATATGAGTATTGAGGGCAGCTTTTCACGAATGTGGATCAGAGTGTGAGCACCCACATGTGATACAGCAACAATAATTTGATTAAATTCTGTAAAATAATTTTGAGATCAGAGAACGAGGGATTTATTCTGGATATTGATTTTGTTCAAGTCACTGTTAATACAAGGTCACAACGACCCATCTTGCATCAGCTGGAGAAGACAATTCACAGACAAAACCCTGACAAATTTCCTGGTGGTGGCAGTGTTATGGTCCGGGAAAGGTTTTCGGGATATTCTCTGGGTCACTCATCCATGTGGAAGGCGCTCTCTCCCAATTTGGGTATGAATCCATCCTTGCAGATCACGTACACCCATACATGCTGATTGTCTTCCCTGGGGCGGATGGGATCTTCCAGCAAGACAAGCGACATGTCACATGGCTAGAAATGTCTGAGATTGGTTGGAAAAGCAGGAGCGAAACTTCCAAGAACTACCCTGGACCATAATTCCCCAGATCCCAATTGAGGATGTGCAAAGCCCCTGGATGGTTGTGTTGGTCCTATCGACCCTCCAGCATCTGTGGGATGCAGTTGGCTCCAGATACCTGGGACAACCTACCAGGACTGTACTGAGTCACTCCCACCTGTCTAGCTGCTGTCCGGGCTGCACACACCGGTCACTCTGGATATTAGCTGCTGGTCATAATAATGTGACTCCACTGTGTCTATACAATTCATACTCATTGTTTTTTGCTATATTGTTATATTGTATCATCTGTAATGTTTGTCTCCCGTACGATACAGGAAGCACCTGGGTGGAATTCTTCTGGGATCCTGCATGTTCTCAGGTGTAGCCGTCTGATCATTAGGATCCTGTGATGGGAATAAAGGAAAAGATTTATAAGAGGGACATAAGAGCAATAAAGGATATGACAGTCTCCGCACTGCGGCCACAACTGAAGCCAAAAACTGCAAAACCCCAATAGATTTCATCCAGGACACAAGTCCCGGCCGGATCCCGGGGAGTTCTCTGTTCCTCTCCAGATTCCGCCGGATCCTCTCTGTAACATTCCATGTAGAATCCAATAGTTCCTTGTCCTCAGAATACAATGTTCCCTCTATTTCATGGTCCTGACATCAGAGCCCGGAAACACTGGAGACAATGATGTATGATCGGCCATCACTTGTTCATAACCTACGAAGAACCACAAACATTTTGATTTTTCTCATTAATTTTTTTTTAATCTTCGTCTTCTACGAGCCATAACTTTTTTACATTTTTCCAGCATCATCGCTGTAGGAGAGCTTGTGTTTTTTTATTTTTTAATGGTACTATTTAATGCACCACATAATGTATGAGGGAGCCAAAAATACATTCTTTCTGAGATGGAATAGGAAAAATTTAACTGCACAATTGTTTTTATTGTGGGGAAGGTTTATAGTGTTCATGAAACCACATAAAGGACATGCTATCTTTATTTTGCAGGTTTTCCTGCTTCCTAGTTTGGAATAACTGTAAAGGGAAATTTAATTTTGAACCCCTCTGTGAATTTTGAGTTTTGTAAAACAGAACCCTCTAGAAAAGAGTTTTAAAAAGACTAGGGCTAGGAAGTTTGAAAAGCGTCAGCTTCACCTTCAAAATGAAAAATAAGCACAGAGGATTTTAAATAAAAGGATCAAAACCCGGGCAGACCTGATAAATTTTCCAAAAGACACCAAAGGAAAAAAGTAGGGCGAAACACCCAAAGTAAAAGGGGTCTTTATTTCCCTAATTGGTTTTTCAGCTCAAAAAAAACTTTTTTAAGCCATTAAGGAAACCAATTAAAAACCTCTTTGAGTTTATTTGAGCTTTTTCGCATAAACCCTGAAAATGGATTTTAAAAAAAGATTTTAAAAAATGTCAGAAATTGTGCCATTGATGCTATGCCTAAGAATTAGGAAGTTCGAAAAGCGTCAGCAAAATACCTTGTCTCTCTCAATTGCCTAAAATTTTAATTTTCCCATTAAAAATTTTAAAAAAAGGCCCCAAATTTTTTTTTTTGTCCGAACCTTAAATACTAATTCCCCCACCATCTTTTTAAAAAGGGGGCCTATATGAAGATGAAAAAGGGTATCAAAAATACGTATCAAGTCAATGGTAAACTCACAAGAATTATAGAAATCTATAACCATTCCTCCATGGTATAAACACCAGAAGGAAATTCTTGAAATCAGGTATAGGTAGGAACCAACCAACAGGAGGGAGACAGAGACCCTACAACTCACCCTTACTTAAAGTGGGAGAACTGCCCAAAAGACGCCCCCCTCTCCATGGGGGGCGAACTCTAAAACAAAATTGCCCACTATGGAATCATGAACCAAGCCCAACCAATTTCTCCAATAACCTAGTTCTCTTTAATTTTTGTAAAAATGTGGTTGAATTTACTATGCAAGGTCTCAGGACCAAAAACATCGTTATATTTTAACATTTATAAATAAAATTTACATTTTAGCTTCTTAATTTTTTCCATTATTTTGGAGGAAGCTTGTTTCTTTATATGTACATTCAGTGATTTCTTCTCGCACCCGATATTTTTTTTTCTGTTTTCATGAAATAAAATAGAATTTTTTATTATTTTTTTATGTCTGAGGGTTGCTGCATCTTTGATCTCAAATGTATGGGTCACTTTACAGAAATGTTTTTCCGTCTCATTCTTGTATGGGGAGCTGGCCCTTTTTTTTCCTTCCTTTTGGGGCTTTCCTTTTTACCAAAGTCCCTTTTAAACCCTTTTTTTCTAATCTTCATAGACGCTATCCTTGACGATATCCATGATTCTATGACTAAGAACTAAGATGTTCGAAAAGCGAGAGTGGGAAGTTTATTTAGTTTATGATCTGAGGATTGCTATATCTTTGATCGTCAAGATGTGTTGGCTACAGACTCTCTCTGTACAATGGTCCTTGAACCCTAAAAAAAACTTTCTAATCTTTATAACCATCCTTTACACTATCCCCTTTATGCAAAGACAAGAATAAAATTTTGAAAAGCGCACGGTTTATTTAGTTTATGACTGAGATTGCCCACATCTTTTTAAACCCAAGAGTGGTGGCTACACGATCTCTCCGTACAATGGTCGTTGAAGCATGCATTGTTCTAATCTTTATAGACGCTATCATTGATACTATGACTACGAACTAAGATGTTTGAAAAGCGTCAGAAGGAAGTTTATTTAGTTTATGATCTGAGGATTGCTGCATCTTTAATTGTCAAGGATTGTTGGCTACACTATTTCTCCGTACAATGGTCCTTGAAACATAAATTTTTTTTTAATCTTTTAGACACTATGCTTTTACGCTATGACAAAACAAGATTTTGAAAAAAACGTCAGCAGGAATAATTTAGTTTTATGACCCGAGGGGTCAATACATCTTTTATCATCAAGATGTGATGGCTACACTATCTGTACAATGGTCCTTGAAACATATATTGTTCTAATCTTTATAGACACTATGCTTGACGCTATGACTAAGAACTAAGATGTTTGAAAAGCGTCAGCAGGAAGTATATTTAGTTTATGATCTGAGGATTGCTACATCTTTTTCTCGTCAAGATGTTTTGGCTACACGATACTATATACAGTACATACACTATTCTAATCTTTATAGACATCCTCAGCTTCACATTTTGCTATAAACTGAGATTCTAACTGGCGAGAGCTGACATGGAACTTATCAATACGACCACGATCGTTACATTTGTCCTTCTTGGACTATCAGAAAATCCACAGACACAAGTCATTTTATTCCAAATTTTTTTGTTGTCCTACATGTCGACTGTTGTTGGCAACATGCTTCTCATAGTGGCGGTGCAAGTAGACAGCCGTCTCCACCACTCCATGTACTTCTTCCTTTTGAGTCTCTCCTTCCTGGACATCTGCTACACCTCAATCATTGTACCCAAGATGTTAGTGAACATTGCCACCAATTCCCAAAGCATTTCCTTTGCCAGCTGCCTTCTTCAGGTTTATTTTTACCTTTTCATGGGGGAAACGGAGTGTATCTTGTTGGCTTTCATGGCTTATGACCGATATGTTGCCATCTGTCACCCCTTACATTATAATATGATCATGAACTCGACGTCCTGTGTCCGGATGATCAGTGTTGCCTGGGTCACCGGTTGTATCATCTCCTCCTTTGATATTTACTTTACATATCAGGTGAAGTTTTGTGGACCCATCAGAATTGACCACTTCTTCTGTGAGGGTCTTACATTGCTAGAACTATCCTGCAGCGACATCTCCATTAACAACATTGTGACCCTGTCGGGAGCTCCGACTACCCTCCTTCCCGGGTTTTTATACTTTTTTCCTTTTCTTTAAAATTGTTTAGTTCTGATTAAAATTGGCTCTCGGAGGTACAAGGCCTTCTCCACGTGTGTGGCCCATCTCATTGTGGTCATCATCTTCTACGGGACAGCTACATTCATGTATATGAAGCCAAGGTACTCGTCTACGAATGCCACCGACAAGATGGTGTCTGTTTTTTACACGGTCATTACCCCCATGTTAAACCCTTTGATATACAGCCTGAGAAATAAGGATGTACGACAAGCTCTGAGACGCATAAAGAAATGTATAACTGTTCCATAATTATCAGTGGTGGCCCCTACTCGGGTTGTTCTTTACATGGGTGCTCCCAACATAGACATTGATGGCATATTGAAGGGAAACCTTAAAGCCGACAGGGCCTGCACCTGTCCCAGAATGGGGGCCCCAAAGTTTTTCAAAATGGGGATCTGACAGGGTTTGGGGAACCCCCGTTTTTGTTCTTGGGGTTCTGAGAACGCCTAAAATTTTGCCCCGTACTGGGAACTCCCCCAGTGGAAATAGAGAACACAAACCTCCCCGTACTGGGAACTCCCTAGAACAAATGGAAACCAGCAATCCCCTTACTGGGAACCCCATAGAACAAATGGAGACACAGACTTTCCCCCTGACTGGAACTCCCATAAACAGAATGGGGAACACAGCGCCCCCTGTACTGGGGAAACCCCCAAAAACAAAGGAGAACACAGCACCCCTGTACGGGAATCCCATAGACAGAATGAAAGGACACCCGCGCTCCCTGTACTGGGGAAATCCCATAGAGGGAATGGGGGAACCAGCCTCCCCTGTACGGGAACCCCATAGAAAAAATGGGGAACACAGCGCTCCCCGTACTGGGGAACTCCCATAAACAGAATGGAGAAACACAACGCTCCCCTGTACTGGGGAAATCCCATAGAACAGAATGGAAGAACACAGCGCTCCCCCCGTACTGGGAACCCCATAAGGAAATGGAAGAACACAGTGCTCCCCTTTACGGGGAACCCCATAGAACGAATGGGAACACAGCGCTCCCCTGTACTGGAACTCCCCAAAAAAAGAAAGGAAACACAGCGTCCCCTTTACCGGGGAAATCCCCAAAAAAAGAAGGAGAACACAGGCTCCCCTGTACGGGAACTCCCTGAGGAAATGGAGAACACAGCGCTCCCCCCGACTCGGAACCCCATAGAACAGAATTGGGGAAAAAGGCCCCCCTGTACTGGGGAAATCCCCTAGAAAGAATGGGGGAGAACACAACCGTCCCCTTACTGGAACTCCCATGAACAAAGGAGAAACACAGCGCTCCCCTGTACTGGAATTTCCCAAATAAAAAAATGGAGAACACAGGGGTCCCCTTTACTGGGAACTCCCCTAGAAAAAAATGGAGATCCAGCGCTCCCCCGTAGTGGGAACTCCCCTAAGCAAATGGGAACACAGCGCTCCTCTGACGGGGAAATTTCCCCTAGAACAGAAGGGAGAACAAGCCCCCCTGTAAATGGAACTTCCATGAGTAAAATAGAAAAACACACGCTCCCCCCTTTCTGGGAACCCCATAGAACAAAAGGAGAACACAGCCTCCCTAGTCTGGGGGAAATCCCAACAACAGAATGGAGAACACACTGCTCACCTGTAATGGGAACTCCCCTAGAACAGAAAGGAGAACACAGCGCTGCCCTGTACGGAAAACCCCAAAGAGGGGAAGGAGAACACAGCGCTCCCCGTACTGGGAAAACCCCTAAACAAATGGAGAACCAGCCTCCCCTGTACGGGGAAATCCCAAAGGGGAATGGAGAACACAGCGCCCCTGTACTGGGAACTCCCATAGAACAGTGGAGAACCAGCGTTCCCTGTACTGGGGGAAATCCCCTAAAAAGAATGGAGAGAACACACGCTCCCCTGTACTGGGAACTCCCATAGAACAGAAGGAAACACAGCGCTCCCCTGTACTGGGAACTCCCATAAGAGAATGGAAAGAACAAACGCCCCCCGTACTGGGAATCCCATAAGGAAATGGGGAACACAGCCCCCCCGTACTGGAAATCCCATAGAACAGATTGGAGAACACAGCCTCCCCTTACTGGGAACTCCCACAGAACAGAAGGGGAAAAAGCGCTCCCCTGTACTGGGAAATCCCCCCAAAAAAGAATGGGGAAAACACGCTCCCCGTACGGGAACTTCCATAAGGGGGAATGGAGAAACACAGCGCCCCCTGTACTGGGAACTCCCATAAGGAGAAGGAGAGAACACAGCCCCCCCCTGAGGGGGAAATCCCATAAACGATTGGAGAACGCAGCGCTCCCCTGTAAAAGGGAACTTCCACAAACAGAATGGGGAAAACAGCACCCTCCTGTACTGGGGAACTCCCATAGAACAGAATGGGGGAACACAGCGAATGCTGGAGGCTATGCACAAAAAAAAAGGTGTGCATGCCAATAAAAAGATTAAAGGAGCATGCCAACAAAAAGAGAATCGAAAAGGGGGGTTCACATGGCATAAATTGCAGCGTAATACTCCCAGACATCAATGTCTAAACCACTGGTAACTAAAGATGAGTACACCCCTAAGTGACAACAAAAGAGGACACCCCAAATGTGAAAATTTGGACAATTGGCCAAAATGTCAATATTTTGTGTGGCAGCCATTATTTTCCAGCTCTGCCTTAAAGGGGATTCACGCCCACCATTTACTTTACTGGAACTCTTTTTGGGTTTTCAAGGAGAGTCTTGACCATAAATTTATTCAAAATGGAGAGCTTTTAAGGCTTGTTCTCAGGCAGTGTGGGTCTCAGAGGTGGTTCCTGCCCCTATCAGGCATTGGTCGAAATATCCAATTGATATCTCTTATGTCTATAGTGAGTGATGAAGCCAAAGGACGTCCTCTTCTTTGCCTTTCTGTGACTTTTCCCAAATCTCTCTGTATCTCTGATACAACCTGCTGATGACACTCTAAGCTCAGTGGGCCATTTCCCGTCTGAGAGCCTCCTGCTTGAAGTTTGGCAATGGCGAGGTACTGCTGATGAATGTAAGGCATTGTCTTGGTCTCATGATGACACAATGTGAACAGCAGGATGAGGAGGACGGTTTTAAATCCCAATTCACATTTAACCCCTTAAATTATTGGGCGATTCAGGGATCACACACCTGTGGAATTTTGGTCATTAAGCTCCTTGTTAGGGGACCAGCAAGTTGTGCAGAAAGTCCTGAAACCCCTGAACAGTTGACCTGGGGCACTAAAAGGGAGAGATGGGGCATTTACTGCTTTAAAAAAAATTTGTCAAGAAATTTTATGTTTATCCTGAAATTTCAGCCAAAGCCAAATATCCCAAATTTTTTGTAAATAGTGTAATTTTTGTTACATTTTATGGAAGAATAAAAGGTTGTACTACTTGGTGGTTGCTGTCACCCTTTTGGGAGGATTGGTTTTTCTGTAATTGAACATATTTGTTTTTTTGGTGCTTTTATTTATGTGCTTAATAAAGTAAAATGTTTTATATTATTTTGTTTTTCCGCTAACAGGTCTCTTTTGGTTGAATAAGGTTTTCTGTGCCCAATAGTCCATTTCAACCAGTTTTTGAAAGTTGGCAGAGGTCAGGAGAAAGTTTGGAGCTATTTGCCATTGTTACCTAGGCTTTGACACTTGATTACCTGAAGATCCAGGATCCCCTCTTCCCCTATCCTAGCTCCATTATAAACTGAAACAATTCCTGACATATTTTCCAATGTGTCATCAAAATTATTATTATTATTTTATTTTAAAAACCCCCTTTAAGGGCCCGGCGTTTTTTTTTTTGGTGACACGTTCGTTTTTTCCCTCCTCGCCTTCTGAAAGCCCTAATTTTTTATTTTCCACCTACATAGACCCCATGAGGCTTTTTTTTGCGGAACAAGATGTACTTTCTAATGGTGTTAAATTTACTGTTTCTATAGAAATATACTGGGAAACCGCAAAAAAATTCCAAATGGGACACCTTGTGAAAAAAAAGTATTTTCGCCATGTTTCTGGGTGTTTTGCTTTTCGGGTGTTCAAAACTTCGGTAAATATAATGTGTTATCTGTATTCTTCAGGTTGTTACGCATCTGGCATACCAAACATGTAGGTTTTTTTATGTTTTGGTACCGTAAAAAAATTCCAAATTTTCTTTTTTTTGAAATTTGCGCCGCGGCGCCTTTTTGTGCGACCAATAACTTTTTTTGTACTAACACCCAGGGACGTCGTGAGGGGCTTTTTTTTTGCGGGCTAAGTTACTTTTTACCTAGCAGTTTGGAATGCATGCGATTTTTTTGATCACTTTATTCCATTTTATGGTTGATGTAAAATGACCAAAAAATGAAATTTTTTGGCTTTTGGGGTTTTTTTTCTTCACGGTGTTCACGTACAGGAAAATGATGTTATATTTTCATAGATGGGAATTTTTTCGGACGGGGCAAATACCAATATGTGAATTTTTTAATTATTTTAAGTTTTATTGTAAAATGGGAAAGGGGGGTGATTGAACTTTTAATACTTTTTTTGTACTTTAAAACTTTTTTATTTTTTTCACAAACTTTTAGTCCCCCTATGGTGCTTGACCTCTGGGGGCCAAATTTTGTTAATACACCCTAAAGCTTGGGCATAGGCAATGCATAGGTGCAAAGATGGCGGTTTTCCCCACTTCGTCTACGGCCGGAAGGGGCAAACCGGGAAATGAAAGTGCGGAGCCTTCACGGGATAGCGCGCCGTCCCGATACCTAATGATCGGGGGCCGGGGCACCAATGCGTTCATTCAGACCCGCGGCCATCTTAGCCGCGGTGTCTGAGGGGATAAACACGCCACAGCGGAGCCACCCCCGGCCTGTTACGCCGGGGGTGTTTGGGGAGATCACGGAGCGACCCCCCCTGCAAACCCCCTTAGCGGCCCGGCACGTACTCATAGCCCAGGGTCGTTGGGGGTTAAACCAAACTATAATTGCCCAACATTCGAAAGGGGGGCTGAGTATATAGGGTCAAACAAATACAATTAAATCACTAAGTAAGAACTTCTGGTTTCCCGGGGCGGTAGGCATGAGGGGGGCGCAGCGCCGGGCCCCCGAGCTCCCGCACCGCTTCCCGTACAACGGGACGAACGGGCATTTCCACACCCTGGGGAGCTGACAGATCGGCTCCTTCCTCAGGGGGCAGCATCACATGGGTCCAAGATGGCCCCGATACCCTAACAACATTGACAGCTCATGGGCGCATCAGTAGCCCGCAAAGCTCCTGCACTGCAGGGAAATGTCTTCCCAGGGGGCACAATTACAAGATTTTTCAAGAGTCGTTTTTTTGAGACGAGATACTGGGATCCAAAACGCAAGCATAAATTTAAAGAGAAAAACCTCACTCTTAGAGGGGAATAAAATTTAGAAAAACCCCCAAGGGGAATAATCTCGAATAAAAAGGGGGATCAGAAACTGTAAAACCCCTGAGCATCCAAACTCTGGCATGACCATACCAACGCTACTGGGCATAGACAACATTAAAGGTCGAGAGGGGGGCACAGAAGGGCCCCCAAAAATAAGCAAAAAGATAATGGACTAGAAAGGCCGAGACCTGTGATTGTTAAAATACCTGGACTTTGCGGAAAAAACGCTTTTTAGCAGGTGTTTGCTTAAAAAGCTTTTAGATTTGATCGGTTTTCAAATTAAGAAACCTTGAAGGGAAAATTATCCAGGTTTTTTCAAGCAAAACATTGGGACACACGGCATAAACATCATCATTGCATATCGAAGAATGTCTGCCCATCCTACGAAAAATTTTGTTTTTTATAGCCCCCTTCGTAAGAATACTTTTGCCAAACGATTCAAAACATAGCTATTCCTTATACGCTGGTTTTTAAAATTAAATTTCCATAGGGGTCTTTTACTGAACAAAAAAGGTCCTTTAGTTTCGCCCTGATCAATGAGCCATTTGGGCACCACATATATCTTTTCTCACTGAGGAATGACCCAATTAAAATTCCTTTCTGCTGAGATCTATGTACCTTTCTTAGGACTGACTAAAACATATTTAACCCTTACCTCAGAAACAAAGAAACTTTATTTTCCCTTTAAATGCTATACCTCCAGGGCCTGTTTCCAAATTTTTGAGGAAGGGGGGGCCCCCTATAACCAACATTCCTAAGTCACCATGTTCCTGGGAGAGAACAAGAAAACTTTTCATGAAAAAACTATAAAGAGATACTTTAAAGGGGTTGTCTCATTACGAGCTTTCAGCCTGTCAGTGTC
>JAODAL010066014.1:0-17957 GCA_025379985.1 Phyllomedusa bahiana
CCAGGCGCCCAAAATTGAAAACACCTGCCACAGTACAGATATAATCGCTCCACCCCTTCCTGGTCCTCGCCGAGTCCATAGTGCCTATACCTCGAGGGAAGCCCTTTTCCCGTTCCGGTTGTCTATACAGTGTACCAGTCCCTCCGGCTTCGTTCTCCGACCACGAACCTTTGCTGCCTGCCCCGACCTTCCTCCCGCCCCTGACTACGAGTTTGCCTGCCGATTCTGTACCGCCTATTCCTTGGCTACACCGAAAAGCAAGTCACATCAGGGGTAGCGACCTGGTGGAATCCCCCGCAGCAAGTCCATCCCGCTTTGCGGCGGGCTCTGGTGAACACCGGGCTCCAATAAGACACCGCTCCCTGGTGTGGCTCCCGCCATCGCTTGCGGTGGCCCAGTGGATCCACAACCTAGGTCCGTTACAGCGATTCATCCCGAAGCAATTCGGACCGAAATGAATTTTGTCGGAAAATTCGGCGAAGTCACTGAATCTAATTTTTGAGAAATTTGCCCATCTCTAGGTATATACCATGTGGCAGTAAGCTGTCTGCACATATATCCCTGGTTGCTGACACGAGTAAATGGGGTGAGTTATCAGAGTTGCAAAAAGGGATAATATTGGCTTTCAGGTCAAGGGTGCAGTGTTTCTGAAACCGAGCAGTTTGTGAACTGTATGTGTGCTCTTGTGATGAAACTGTATTGTGAGTGGACAAATGGCACCATTGCAAATAAGTGATTTGGGAACTAGGGAGCACAACATGCCATTGATGTGAGAGGAGAATGTTGGCTACGAAGGTGCATGAAGGCAGACTGACAGGTCTCAGTTGTGTATCTCACTAGCAAAATGAACCAGGGGTCTACCTTGTGTATGTCTAAAACAACAGTTCCACTGATTGGCAAAGGTTTGCCTTCTCTAAAGAGTTACTTTTTTTGCTTCATTGAGTGGATGGATGTTGACATGTCATAGAAACAAGAAAAAAAAGCACCTTGCAACCATTGCTGGAAGAATATAAGCTGTCTGTGGCAGTATTATGGTATGGGTAATTTTTTTAAGTTTTCTTTAGGTCCACTCATCCATGTTGAAGGCACTCTCAGCAGATTTGGATATGAATCCATGCTTGTAGATGACACACAGTTGAAACCAGAAGTTTACATACACTATATAAAAAGACACATATGCATGTTTTCTGACATGAAATCAGAATAAACCTTACCTGTTTTAGGTTAATGAGGATTACCAAAATTATTTTTTTTCTCCAAATGCAAGAATAATGAAAGAAAGAATTTTTAAGGCATTTGTCACATAAAGGGAGATGCAGTGAGCCCTGACTAAACCCCAGCCCACTGTCCCTGCCTACTTGATGAATTGCTCTAAATGTCAGCCACCAACTGGGCGGCAGACCCACGCTACTAGGTGCATGCCTGTCAGGAGAAAGAATGGTCAAACAGTCCGGGTCAGCAACAGACTAGTGACGTCAGGCTACAAATCAGAAAACAGAAGGTATACCAGGAGACCAGCCAAGGTCATGAACACGAGCTGAGGTCTGGTAACAAGAAAAGCACAGTAACGAAATGCAGGTGAAATAGCAAGCAAGAATCTTTCATCGGCGAAGCAGGAAGACATTGAAGAGGTTTAAATGGTGTGCCCAGACACTGCCCCTATAGCTGATTGCTGTGGTCTCTGGGCCTTCACACCCTTTGTTCAGAGTGGCTGTGGAGCTGTCACTCCTGAGCACAACAGCAGAGCCTCTCCCCAGGTGTTGACACATGCCAGAAAAATTAACTTGTGCAGAGTGTTGCACCCTATTAGCAGGAACCTGACCAGGTAATTGAGTCCTGGCAGCATTTTTATTACTTTCTGCAAAGTCAAAAGTTTTTATACACTAGGATTACTATACCTTTAAACAATTTTGGACAGCCCATATGATGATGTCATGTGTTTTGAGACTTCGGATAGGTTTATTGGCAACATCTGAGTTAATTAGAGACACACCTATGGATGAATTTTAAAGCACACCATAAAACATACTGCTTCTGTATGTAACATCCATGGCTCCAGATACCTGTAACAACCTACCAGGACCTTATTTAGTCACTCTCAGTCTGTCTAAGTTGCTGTATGTGATGCATACTGCAGTGTCATATACACACTTACCAGCATATGACGTGAGTGCCACTCTAAGGGGTTAATCTGCCAATCATGTACTCACCTTCTACTCATGTGGCAAATTGAGCATAAATCACACCCTAACACAGTGCATGCATCCCAAAATATATATATGCTGCCACCACCTTCCTCAAAAGAAATCAAGTGAAGGACTCAGCAACCCACAAACACTCTTCAGAGGCACTCACTGGGTTAAACACTATTATCAAGGCTATGGATTCTTACCGCATACAAGGAGCAAACTTATTAAAGTTTTAAGCTTTAATAAGAAAAAGGTACAGTTTTTACAGAATACAAAAATAAAGATAAAATAAGATGACATACATATATGCAATAACAGTAATAAAATAGAAGGCAAAATCTCAGAAAATACCTAACACAGTTTAGATAATCTTCTTGGTTCCTGGGGCAAGGAAGGAAAATGGAATGCAGCACAGATGATGACTGAACCCCCCACTGTGAACAAGTTTTTTCTGTTTCAGCCATATTTTTATACTATTAAACCTCAAATTTCAGAGCTGCCCATAAGTTCATTAGGGTAACCGGGTTATCATCTGAAGCAGACCCTCTAATGTGATTGTCTGTTTCTAGGGCAGCTATGGGCTGGTATTTTTAGAATATGAAGGGACCAGTATCCATGGATCTCCCCATTCTTATAGTATCTGGCTGCTGTTGTTGAAAATCATCAATAAATAATTAAAAGAAAAGAGCAACATGGCGTCTCCCTCTTTTTTTCATAAGGCCGAAGTAAAATTGGCAGCAGCAACCACATACTATCAGGATGGGAAAATCCATGAATACTGGTCCCTTCTCATCCTAAAAATACCAGCCCACAGCTGCCCTAGAAGCAGACAATCACATTAGAGGGTCTGCTTCAGATGGTAACCCGGTTACCCTAATGAACTTATGGGCAGCTCTGAAATTTGATTTTTAATTATAGGGCCTGCTTCATATGGTAACCTGGATCTATCCAGTACCCCTGGTGCATTGGCTACTGGGGTAATAATGAAACTGGGTAAGGGTCAGCCTTGGGGTGACAAAAAAAACACCGTTGGCTGACACCATCGCTAGTAAGGGAGAGGCATTTGTCAGACACCTCTATTTACTAAAACTGGAAAAAATTGATAAAATAACACTCAAGTAGGTGTCACCCCTCGTTGACCATTTTGTTAAAGAAATGGATCCAATGCTGCTCTGATGTGAGCAGAGTCTGTTGTAGTCCACTAACTCAGACGCAGTATGAAGGTAAAACCTGTTTAGAAATGGAAACAATACAAAAAAGATGACAGCATGACAGTACTAAACCTCATCTTATGCACCCCTTGGAGATCATGCCTGCAGCAAAATTATTTTGGGGGGTATAGGCCACAGCTGCAGCACAATCTCCAGGGGGCTGTTTCTCTGTTCCCCCACCAGGATGTTGTGTCTGCAAGCTGTAGCCCATACCACCTCTTCTATCCCTACCTTCCCACTGTGTTATGTAGCATAGAGCCAGCAGAAAATACAACCTCCACCTATCACCCCATAACTCTCCATCCCCACCTATCACCCCAATCTGAGTTTGTACAGATCAAGTGAAGGGAGAGATAGGGAGGTGGTGGGAAAATTGAGGATTCTAATTTTCTAATATATTTTTGTGGCAAATTCTGCAAGGACGAATCAATGCTGGGAGATGCCATCATGGCGTTCTGGAAAGGATGGTGAAGAAAAGGGAAAGAGAACAACTCATCAGAGAAGACGTCACCTGTGAGTCCCTGGATGTATGTGATTATTTTGCCTCTGTGTGGTGGATCAGTGCTGTATTCGCGATCCTTTGATGGTGACCTAAGCTAGTGTCTGACTAATCTGTGGTCTCTATATGGCAGTATTTTATGCTACATTGGCATTTGTATAGTGGCAGCGTACACTTCTGCCTGATGGTAAGAGTGAGTACACCCCTATACCTGACTCTGTACACTTTTTTTTGTTTACGTTGTGTTTATTTTAGAAATTGGTGAGATGTGTGACCAAGGAAAAAGTTGGAGGTGGATATTGTATGTGGGCTGATGGGTGTTATGTGACAGGTCTGCTTTTTAGTCCCAGTCCAGCCCTGGTCCCAAACCAGTACCAAAGAAGTCATATATATCCTTTTAAGGTTTCTGCATTAATTCAGACCAAAGAAGCCTTTGGTTTTGAACATTAACCATGTTATTTCTTTCCCATTTTGTATCTGAATATTTACTCTCATGAAGACCCATTCAGAAGACTTGTAATCCTCTGTGTGAACTCAGCATTGCCTAATAATGGGAAAAGGACCATCTCTCGATGGATTAAAACATTGATATGCATTGCTTACGTAGGCTCTATGTGGCTCATGTTTGGCGTTAGACTTTTTTTGTTGTCCATAACAACCAATCAGTGCTCCCTTTGCAATTTTTATAGTGCTCTAAAAAAAATAAAGGGAAGCCATGATTGATGGCTACGGACAACAAAGAAGGTCTTACACCTAGACAGTTTTCATACATGTCCCCCTAACTATTCTCTTCTTGTAGGTGTTACAGGGCAGTCTCTACCAGTACTATAGATATATAGATCAAATTTGTCGTGCAACTGCCTAACACAGTTTTCAGCAGGCTTCGGTAGAAATCATCAGAATAGATTGCCTTTAGAGTGGTCAACTTTGAAATTCACAGTTACTGTCCCTCCCTATGGGATTTCTTGTTACATCCTCTTCTGTAATGCTGGTGAAAGAGACAGAAGAACGTTTGGATTTTTATATCAATCTGCGTTCCCTTAGTGCCATCAACAGCACAAAGCTCTCTCCTTTCCTTTGTTAGATTTTTTTTTTTGTTTGTAGATTAAATTGGGGCAGATTTATAAATACTAATACTTATAGTGTAAAGTTAGACTAGACAGTCTTACAATGCTCCACATTTATCAGAGTCAATAAATCTGGTGCATGTTAGAACTGGCTAGTCTAACTTTACACCTTCTATTAGTTGGCTTACTTTATGCCACTAAGGGCCACATGTATGAACCTGTTTAGTTTTAAAACTCACTTTTTTTGCCCATAGGTTACTAGACCTAAACAGTTTCATACATTTGGCCCTAAATGTGACAAAATATTGGCACATTTTGTGGTGCAGGAGGTGCCACTTAGCCACAGCATCTTTATGTGAAATCACACCCCTTTTTGCCAGGACCATCCCTCTTGTTGGACGAGGCGCAGAACTGTCTAAAACACATAATAAATGTTGGGTAAAGCATGTACACCATTATTTTTAGCGCAAATTTCCCTTTTAAAAATGGTCTAAGACCCTTTTGGGCTGAAAGGGCCCCAAATGGATGAAAAAGCTGTAATGAGGGGGGTCAGAAAAAATTTTCACAAAAACCCTTTTTGTACCAAGATAGAAACATATCCCTCTAAAATTCTTATTTTTTTGAATCCAAGCTCCTGTTCCTCATAAAAAAATAAATGAATAAATGCAACATTAATATAGAGCCAAGGCAAAATAGAAATAAATCAATGTGTGATATGGATGGATTTTTTAATGATTTCATTTGTCTATCTTGTGATATGCTTTGATTTTTATGCTAGTGATTTGTTTCGGGTAATAAAGTGTAGTGTTCACATGGCTCAGAAATTAAATAAAAATCTTAAAAGTGCCTCAGTGGGAGATGATCTATGCATGGTTCATCTATTTTTTATAACACAGGATATAACTGCCAACCTGCAACCTCTGTCAGCAAAGCTGAAAACTGGGGGTTTTCCCAACCTTAAAAACGCTTCATTGTTTTAAAAGAATCATTTCTAGGTCCTTTTTTCCCAAGGGGAAAAAAATAGCCTTTTTTTACTTTATGACACCAAGAAATCCCAAACCCTTTTGACAAATTAACTAATTTTTAAAACAGCTTTTTTAAAAATTAAATGTCTAAAGAACATGCCAAAAAAATCAGGAGAACATCCAAAGACATCATCTTGATACATTGGCTATGTCAGTAACTTTTAATCTTTTTTTAATCAAAGCCTTAAGGTTTTTACAAAAATATGTACAGTACAATCGGACAATCACCCAATGTAATTTTTGGGGAGTATAAAATGAAAATCGGAAAAATGAGATCAAATTCAATTTTTTATGGCCCAAAATAAGAGAGTAAGAAATGGTTTGTTAGATAGATAAATTTTAAACCCCCTTACCCCCGGGACCCAAATTTTTGGCCTCTCTGAAAGGCCCCATTTTTTTAAATGTTACTTTAATTAAAAAAATTTTTTGAAAATTTTTGCCTAGCCATTGATTCAAATTGTTTCTCATGCACTTTGCTTTAAGATATAAAAAATTTTTGGCCCAAAAAATCCTATTTTATTTGTGAAAATTACAAAGTAAGAAAAATTGAAAAAATTAAAATTTTTTCAAATTTTCAAAAATTTTCTGTGTGTAAACAGATATTTTTCCCACTCAAAAGTTTATAATAGCATCTCCCATATGATTTTTTGACATTAGGGGGCCCTTAGTAATTTAAAAGGGCTGTAAAAAAAACGTTTTGGGCCTAAGCTTCTTTTTGCCCACGCAACCAATCAGAGCCCCCCCTTTCTTTTTTTTCAGGCACTATATAAATAAAGGGGAAACTTGTTGGTTCTAGGGCAGAAAGAAAAGTCTTAGATCAAACATTTCTACATTGACCCTTTAGTTTTTTTTACTTTTTCAAGAAAATTTTTGCAATAAAAATTTTTTTGGGGAAGTCCAGTTCTAACGGGGGATTTTGTTTGGGCCCTGTTGTTTAATACCCACATAAAGGATTTCCAAAGAAACTAACCCCTTTAAAAGTTTTCAAAACAGCATTTGGGAAGTTTAATTAACCCTTAAAGGGGGTTTTTTCCCACGACTTTCTTCGGGTCTTACCACCCCTTTTTGCTTGCTCCTGGCTAGAAGAGGGGGCGTTTCAACTTCAGAAAAAAAAAACCCCTGTTTAAAGCCCCGCCCCTTTGTGAGGTTCACCCACCTCCTGTCGCCCCCCGAGGCTGAATACTCAGTTCGGGGCAGCCCAGCGGGGGGAAGATCTCTGTGCTCTACTAAGCAAAAAATAAAAAATTGCTTGGCTAGAACACAAAGAAGTGACAACACACGGGGAGCGTGAGGACACACGGAGGGCAGTTGGAAAATCGGATGGCTTGAGGGGGGATCAGCTTGATTCACGGAGGGCAGTGGGGAGATCGAGATCCTGGCAGGGGGGATCAGCTGTATTACACAGAGACAGTGAGGTGAGATGGCTTGCAGGAGGACAGCGTGTTTACACGGGGGGCGGGGGGGGAGAGGCTTGCAGGAGGGACAGCTGTGATTACAGGGAGGGCATGGGGGAGATGGAGAGGCTTGCAGGAGGGACAGCTGTGATTACATGGAGGGCTTTTAGGGGGATGAGAGGCTTGCAGGAGGGATACTTGATTACACGGGGGGCATGAGGAATGGAGAGGGCTTGCAGGGGGATCTCGTGATTACACAGAGAGCATGGGGGAGATCGGATCCGGGGCGGGGGGGAAAACACTGGATTACACAAGAGCGTGAGGAGATCGAATCCTACAGGGGGGATCAGCTGTATTACAGGGGGGCGTGAGGAATGGGGGGGCTTGCAGGGGATCACTGGATTACACAAGAGCATGGGGAGATGGAGAGGCTTCGGGAGGACGCTTTGTTTCACGGAGGCAGTGAGGAATGGAGGGGGCTGCAGGAGGGATCAGCTGATTAACGAAGCATGGGGAGATCGAATGCGGGCAGGGGGGATCACTGTGATTACACAGAGAGCAGTGAGGAGTCGAGATGCAGCAGGGGGGATCACTGGATTACACGGGGGGCAGTGAGGGATGGAGAGGGCTTGGGGGGGATCACTGTGATTACACGAAGCATGAGGAGATCGAGATCCTGGCAGGGGATCAGCTGTGATTACACAGAGAGCAGGGGGAGATCGAGATCCTGGCAGGAGGTAGCTGTGTTTAACACGGGAGAGGAGAGATCGAAGGGCTTGCGGGAGGATCAGTGTGATTACACAGAGAGCATGAGGAGATCGAGAGGGTTGAGGAGCGATCAGCTTGTTTTACTGTCACAGGAGAGCAGTGGGGACAAGGGATGACGGCAGCAGGGATGACTATGGGTTAGGGGGGCTTAGATCGCGGGGAGACAGCGACGCGGGGGGGGGCGCTTTTCCCGGGGGGCTGGGAGAAGGGTCCCGCAGTGGAGATGGAATTTGGGGGGAAAATTACAGCACTGTAGCTAATTACAGAAGAATGTAGGGTGGGCAGGGAGGGACACGCATTGGGGAATGCGCGTTCCCCAGCCCCCAAACACAAAAGAAGGGTTTAAAAGGGAAGCGCGGCCAGGCCGGAAGGGAAGTCGGGAGCCCCTAACAACGAGCAGTACACAACGAAAACCCAAAAGGGGAAAGGCCAATCTAATAGGTACATTTTTTTTAAAACTTTTAATTACAAACTTGATTTTTTCATTTGGTGTTTCCCCCGTCAATTTCTCGGCAAAACCCCTTTAAAGTTTTTAAAAATTGGGTGGTGGGAAATTTTCAAAAATTTTTTTTTTGGGGATTTTTTTTTGGGGGCCCCTATTCACAAAAAAAAACCCGTAGATGTTTCAGGGGGAAATGCAACTTAAAATTGATTTCCCCGATTCTGCCCTTTTTAAAGTTTTCCCTTTTGGGCCCTGGGTTTTGGTCAAAAAGCTAAATGGGGAGACAAGGCTTTTGGGGCAATTTTATTTAAGTCATTTGGTGCCTTCAGGTTTTTGGAAAAAAAAAAAAAAAAAAAAAAAAAAAAAAAAAAAAAAAAAAAAAAAAACCCCCCCCCCAAAAAAAAAAAAAAAAGGGAAAAAAAAAAAATTTTTTTTTTCCAAAAAACTTGCAATTTTAAGGGGGGAAAAAATTTGGTTGAATTTTTTTAAAACCCAAAAAAAAAAATTTTTGAAAAAAAA
This sequence comes from Phyllomedusa bahiana, assembly GCA_025379985.1. Classification (NCBI taxonomy): domain Eukaryota; kingdom Metazoa; phylum Chordata; class Amphibia; order Anura; family Hylidae; genus Phyllomedusa; species Phyllomedusa bahiana. The sequence continues at coordinate 9,115 of JAODAL010066014.1, forward strand.
GCACCCCAAATTTTGTTTGGGAAATTTTTTCCAATTTCGCAAAACCCCACATGTGGGTATAAAAAACGTTTTGGGGAAAATGAATGGGGATACAAGGAGGGGGAAAGCTATTTGGCTTCAGAACGAAGTTTTTGGGGTCTGTTGATTTGCAAGCCCCCAAATACCCCGAACAGGGGAAAAAACCTTTATAATCACCCCATTTTGGATTTTTAAACCCCCTCAGGGTCTCAATTGGGGTGTATTATCATTTTGAGGCGCACAGTTATTCTATATTTTTTTTTTTTGCGTTGGCCATGAAAATGGGGGGGAAAAAAACTATTTCCGTCATTTTCTTGGGGGTTTAATTTTTTCAGCGTTTCCCGTCAGTGAAAATGATATCATAACTTTACTATGGGGGTTGGTTTTTCAAATTTTTTTAATAAATTTTATGTTAGTTTTTTATATTTTCATACTCATATTTTTTCACAAAAAAATATGCTAAAAAAATTGGGGGTTTTTTATTTGTCCTATTCTGAAGTCATAACTTTTTTTTTTTGTTTGTGGGGCGTTTAGGGGGTTGTTTTGTGCGGGGGGAATTGAGTTTTTATTTTACCTTACGCTTTTTCACTTTTTATTAAAGGGTTTTTGTGAGGGGCCCCTTTTAACAAAATTCCAATTTGTTTGGTTTTTTTTTTTTATTTTTTACAACAATCAGCTTTATCAAGGTTTAAAACGAGTACAGCGATACCCAATTTTTTTTTTTTTTAGTTTTACTGCGTTTTTCAAAAAAAAACACTTTTTTAAAAAAGGGGAAAAAACGTTTTTCAGTGGGGATAGTCTGGAAACCATAACTTTTTTATTTTTCTGTGTACGGAGCTGTGTAGGGGCTTTTTTTTTTGCAGAATTAGTTGATGTTTTTATTGGTATAAACTTTGAGGGAACAACGCTTTTTAGTCGCTTTTAAATCTTTTTTTTGGAAGGCAGGGTGAAGAAAATACTGCAATCCTACTAGTGTTTTTTATTTTCTACAGCCCTCACCGTGCAGTATCCAGGACAAGTTAGTTTTATTCTGTGGGTCGATACGAATACGGTGATACCCAATTTATATAGTTTTTTTTATGTTGAAGCGTTTAAAAAAAAAAAGTGTTTTTATTGTGTAAAACAATATTTATGCATCGCTGTCTTCTGATAGCCATACCCTTTTTATTTTTCCATATACAGTGATTTTTAAGGACTTTTTTTTTGCAGGATGAACCGCAAAAAATGCCACTTCGGCATTTATATGAGTGTTTGATTGTTTTTTATTCCATTTTATGTGCTGTGGGATGAACGAAAATCACAATTCTTTGATTGTTTTTTTTTTTTTTTTTTAATGGCATACACCTTGCGGGTAAATTAACATGTTTATAGGATGGGTCGTTAAGCATGCGGCAATACCAAATATGTGTACTTTATTTACTTGTTATCTTTTTGGGGGCGATTGGCATTTGTAAAGGGGAAAACGGTGGTGTACGTGTATTTATGTTATTTTTCGTGTTTATGTTTCACTTTTTTTTTTAACTTTTTTACACTTTTTTCCCTTTTCCCGAGAGGGGAATTGTATGAAGATCTTCAAATCTCTGAAAGACTGCTCTGTATTATATGTGATTGTCAAAGGCTATTCCCAAGTTCTGACACCTTGCTTGGAGTAAAGCTGCTGTTTTGTTTTGAACCACTTCACATCTCCTGCCTGCAATTATTGCTGCAAACACACTGTGGACACCTCGATTACCATCTAGGCAGTAAGGGCTACATCTTGCAAGAAGTGTGTCCTGGGTGAAGATAAGTTAAAGGGGAATTCTAACACTGGTTACTGAAATTGCAGGTCCCCTTCCCCCTCACTACTGTGTTGAAGCTGGAGGAGGTATGAGAGGCATGGTCATGAGCCACCATGACATAACAACTACCATCGTCATCCTCCCTGCTGCCGACCCCGGCTCAACCCAGCAGAGTCTAAAGCTACTTCTAGGTCTTTGTCAAAGCTCAAAACACACAGGATGGATTTTACTGCTTCTTTATTGCTTCTCTAGAGGAGTGTTCGAAGCCAGGTAAATGAGCCAAAACACAAAAGGGAATCACAGGCATGGTATACCCATATAGGTTTAATTACCAAGCCTCAGCAACTGATTGGAGGTAGGTTCATAACTCTGATTGCTTCTGCTCAAATCTCTTGCTGAGGCTAGGACTAGGCAAGATGCATGAAACAACCTTAAAGGGTCAGAACACGCTAACACCCCTGTGGGATTCTTATAAGACAGTTAACAGGCAGGTAGGACACGATGGAGCTTGAAAAATAACAGCACAGTCCTATAATTCCAACTAAAGGTGTTATACCTGAAGTAGCCTCTTTCAAGTAAATACAGTTCAACAATCTTTGAGCCTGTAGCAAGGGGGTTGTAGATGCTCTTTCCCGTAAACCAAACGTATAACAAACACTCTGCAGCAATCATGCTAATTAAAGGGGTTTTCTCACTAGAAAGATCATATCATCTATCACTTTTGCAATTGGTTTGTATTAACTAAATCAGTTAGTATAGCAGCTAATCTGTAAGTGTCTAGAGCTAAATTTGAAGCCTAGAGTCGGGCAACGTCCCTTTGCTGTTATTGGATGCCTGATATTTACTTCAGTTCTGGTTGGGACACGCCCCCTGTGCTGTGATTGGCTGCCTGCACTCTCTGTGCTCACTCACCTCTGAGCTGTGTGAAACTGAAACTAGCTACCTCCATTTTCTGTGCTGGCTGCTCTCTGTACCTGTGTATTCAAGGCTGCCTGAGCTCTCTATGCTCCTCTAAGGGCCGGTTCACACGGCTTATTCAAGCCGTAATTGCGGGACGGATTTCGCCCGCAATTACGGCTTGAGTAAGGGGTGGGGCGAGGGCGTTGCCCACCGGCCCCATAGACTTTCATTATCCACGGCGCGTATCCCGCCGGGATAATGAACATGTCACTTTCTCCCCGCCCGGCGGATTCGCCAAGCGGGTAGGAGAGACGGAGCCCATAGTTCTCTATGAGAACTGTGGATTACCATAATGGCTGGGACAGATTCCAGCCGTATTGCAACGCAGTATGGTGCGCAATACGGCTGCAATCCGTCCCTGCAATGAGCGGCCCTTAACAATGATAGCTCTATGTGAAGGATCTGGGCAATTGCTGAGTCTCTAGCTGTTAAATTCACTCTCCCCTCTATAATCCAGCCTTATACACTCTGCTCCCTCTCCACTTACTGCCTGATAACAGAGGGGGAGCAGAGTGCATTTCTCACATTTTTCATCATTTTAGGCTGTATGTATAACTCTTTACACCAATACAGGTGTTCTGGTTACAAGCAGCTTGTGGAGGGAGGTGACAGCTCTCCAGACATGAGACCGGACCATTGCAGGAGGTGTGCAGAGCTGTGACATCCTCTCCCTTCCACTGCTCACACAGAATGATGATGATGACTCAGGAGGGAGCAGGGAGGGGGTGTGATGATATCACCAGTCTTCAATGAGGGATGACATGCCTACTGGGAGGAGAAACCCACCCCTGGCTTAGAAGCTGTAAGACAGAGAGAAACAGCTCATGTCTGTGAAAGCCTGTACTGAGAAAACCTCTTTAACCCCATGTGGTCTGGGACCTTCCTGAGCAGTAAAACAGTGGGTTGAGCTAGATCAGTGGATATCAGATGACAATGGCAGAAGTTTCATACTTACATTCCACCTCATGTACTACCACTACATGAAGAAATCCACTACTTAAGGCTAACAGGTTTCTCCTTTCTTTAGAGATTGTCTGGCTTATTTCTGTAGGCTTCAGGACGAGAAGTAAACTGAATCTGCAATGGAGCAAGTTCCATGGCTTGACTTCTGTTGTTACATCTCCATCTTAACTTCCCACAGTATAATATGGGATCCTATATCAGCTTTGATATTCTTCTCAGCAGCCCTGAAATAAAACAAAAAGTTGAAGAGGGACCCACACCCATCACTAGTTAATGGCATATCCTATGTATGAGATGGGAACAACTCTTTAAATATGAAAAGAAAAACCAGTGTGCCTATTGAGGGTTCAAGCGATGAGAACTCTTCAGAAATAGAATATTCTTGTAATTAGTGTAGATTATAATTGGATGGCAAGCTTCTTACAGAAGATGACACCTCCTCTCAAGAGTCAAGTGTCGATAATTCTTAATCTCAAGTAGTAAAATTCATCTCTACAAGAGAGAACGTTTGAGCGAAGAAACCACAAGTGGTTCCCATGGAGGATGCATCAAACTCAAGGTAGAAGGGTCTGGATATTGTAGCAATGTATCAGAGCAGAGGCTCTTTTCAAATGTGGAAATTGAAAGTTGAGCACAGCAGATTGCTTCTCAGGGTACACTGGCAAACCATCGTCAGAAATCACATAGTCAAGATGTAGCAGACTGGAACATTTAAATACCGTTCTGGTAAACCCTCTTTAGGGTACTGTTTCACGCTCTCGGTCAACTGCCAGAGTTGTTGATTTGAAAGCTATGTGACGCCTTGCCTTGATAATTATTATTGTGACATTCGCATTGTATGTCTAGTTAATTTTGTTTTTTGCTCAGTGAAAATACTTGTGAAAATCTTTAATAAAATACAGTTATAAAAAAAATAAATACCGTTCTGTAGCTTGGCATACAAGCGGATCTCTTACTGTTGGGTTAGGTCTTGCTGGCCATGTTTCCAATGTGATTTTTAATTGGAAGTGAAAACAAGTATATTGGCTAAAATGACAAACATACAGCAAGTCACAGAATATATTGTTTACAAATCTTGAATAACCGCTGATGTACTGCATAGGCCAGAAGGCATTACTAGATACTTAAAACATCCAACACAGGTATTGAAAGCGGTCTCATCCCACTCCCAAATGCAAATCAAGTGATATGTCCTCACAGATCCAACTTTGTGAAGATCTTGGCACTACAGATCTTGTCAAATAATTTAAAAATCAAAGACAAAAAATACTTGTTCTTTACAGAGATTTTGAACAAAGCTCTGTAGTCTATGCAAGGTCAGAAGGAGCTATTCTTTTCTATAGAAAACCTGTGTCAGACCAGGAACTAAAATTTGGATTAAACCCTTGGCCAGATTCTCTTTGATGATAAGAGGACATAATATTAAGCTAAGGCAAAAACACAGGATAAACCCTACCTTGCCGAGGAGTAGTACCAGGTAGTAAGTCTATAGGGCAATTCTTTGGTCTGTGGGGCTGCAACATTTTTACTTGCTTTTTACAGAAGTCATCATCACAGTTAGGGGCCATTCACACGGCACAGTGCAAATACCGGTCGGAAATCCCGACTGGTATTTACACTGTTTTCGGGCCATGCACATGGCCACCGGGGGACGATTTTCTAAGCGGTTTGTGGAGAAAAGCTCTCCCCCCTCGCATTGAGATGTTCATATTCCGCCCGAAAACCGGGCGGAAGAATGGACATGTTGAATGTTTGTCGGACCGCAGGCGGTCTAAAAAACCACCCAGCGGAAGACCCGTGGAGTGGCGACCGCTGCGCGGCTTTTCCACAGCGGTCCGTATTAAAAGTTGTCACCCGGTTTAAGGACGGTTTTCAAAACCGAAAACCGTCTGAAAAACCAGGTAAAAACCTGTGCCATGGGGACAAGGCCTTAAAGAACCGTATATACTCGAGTATAAGCCGACCCGAGTATAAGCCGAGGCACCTACTTTTGCCTCAAAAAACAGGAAAACTTATTGACTCTAGTATAAGCCTAGGGTAAAAAATGCAGCGGCTACTGGTAAATTTTAAAAATAAAAATGGATACCAATAAAATTACCTAGGCAGTTTAATGTCCCCCATAGGCAATAATAGGCAGATATATGGCCCTATAAGCAGGTATAGGCAGGTATATATCCCAAAAGGCACGTATATGGCCCCATAGGCATGTAATAGGCAGTTATATGTCCCCCATAAGCAGATTATAGGAAGGTATATGGCCACATATGCAGGTAATAGGCAGGTATATGGCCCCATAGGCAGGTATAGGGCCGGCTGTAGGCAGGTATAGGCAGCTGTAGGCAGGTATCGGGTCGGCTGTTGGCCGCTGTAGGCAGCTATAGGGCAGGTATGCGGCCGGCTGTAGGCAGCTGTAGGCAGGTATATGGCAGGTATAGGGCCGGATGTTGGCAGTTATAGGGGAGGTATAGGCAGCTGTAGGCAGGTAAAGGGCAGGTATAGGCAGCTGTAGGCAGGTTTAGGGCCGGCTGTAGGCAGCTGTAGGCAGGTATAGGGCAGGTATAGGCAGCTGTAGGCAGGTATAGGCAGTTTTAAAAAATAAAAAAACAATCACTTACCTGGATCCCCGCTGCTCCGTCTCCCGGGCGCACTCCTCGGGTCTTCTCGGCACAGGCGGTGACGTCATCAGGCCGCGCACGCAGCGTGATGACACACGCTGCCTGTGCCGGAAACTCTGGACAACCGCGAGTCTGCGGCCGCCCGGAGGCCACTGCAGAGCACGGAGCGCTCGCTTTCTGCCCCGCAGTGGTATCCCTTCACCTATATGCGCTCCGGAGGAGTCGCATATAGGTGACGGGATCGCGGACAGTGCCCGGGCCAGCGCAGCGCCCGGACACTGTGCGCTCACTCGGCCTTCAGTTATATGCGCTCCCTGAGGAGCCGCATACAGCTGAAGCGTCCCTGTCGGCACCTGGGTCATCGCAGCGCCCGAGTGCCAACAGTGACTCGAGTATAAGCCGAGGGGAGATTTTTCAGTACATTTTTTGTGCTGAGAAACTCGGCTTATACTCGAGTATATACGGTAATGCATAAAAAGCAAAAGAAGGTCTGAAGCAGGAAGTTTAATAGACAGAAGTGGGAAATTTCTCCAGACATCCAGTCAGCCCCCTTGGAGTGCAACTGCAACCAGGGAAAGCCTTGGAGAAAAGAACATGTAGACTTTTGTAGAATGAGGAAGATGATCTTTGTATAGATCTTGATTCAAAGGTACTGTGTGGCACTGGACAGTCCCAGGTAATTCCTCCTCATTGATTGAGGAGATCTTATGAGGCTTCTCCAATTGAATAACAGGCAAATGATCCTCCACAACGAGGATAAATCCACCATGCCAGAATCCACAAACACTTGCACAGTAAAACTGCATAAAGAATGGATGACTGTTTCAATCTGACACAAACAAAGAGACTTAGGTGCTGCAGGGGGGATATGTCCAGGGCCTTGAATACATTATGGAATGTCATAATGGACTTGTGTGAGTTGAACATCACAGGATCTCCATGTTCCCGGAAAGGGGTTGTCTATACTGATGCTTCTCTATACAGAACAGAAGATTATGAAGGTCACTGCCTTTTTCCAAAGAAAATTGGTGGACCAATGCCTTGAAGTGTACTGGTTCAGAAATCCTCCCAGGCCTTTCAATCCCCATTAAAGCATTGAGACCTTAGGAGATGAGAGACTGGGGTTAGTAGCAGTCATGGATTGGTAAGCAGAAGCAACAGCTATACATTTAAAATATAAATGTTTCTACTGTGTGTGAGGAAGAATTCCCTTTACTTCATCCCCCAATGACAGCTCTCTCCCCCAACCTCATCTAACCAGATGGCCCCCCAGCCCAGGACAAGCTCAATTTACACAGTAATCAACCCATTGTAAATTCTCTCTATAGGATGTTCGCACAGCAGGACATGTGGATACCTCAAAAGAACCCTCATTTCCATTAATTAGCCCCAAGACACATGCTGCCTCAAACTCCCAACCTTCAAAGACTTCAATTAATCCAACCCAGTCGGGCCGTCTCCGATATTGCATATCGATTCATAGGCGATTCACAACTGGTCCATGGCGAGTTCATATCGCAAAACATGGAACTCCCCACACACACAGCCACCATTTCCAGGTTTCTGAGGCGCAGGGGGACCGAGATATCCAGAACCGGACCTATGGAGCCCATAAGATAGGCGTGTCCGATATCCGGGCGTCGTGTAGGCACAGGCTGTTCTGATGGTGCTACCGGCTCGGTTCAGTGCCAATGCCCTGCCGCGTTATGGTCCATTTTTGTGTTTGTATCAGAAACTGCATGACCTGAGTGGGAGGAGTTCTTAGACCGTCCCAGGGGTGTGTGGGGGTGTGAAAGGGGGCTGCCACGTGGGCTGTCCCCTCACAGATATAAGCAGGAGCCCGTGTGGGCTCTGCCGTTGATCCAGGAGGGGGGGGCACTTAAGAGCATTTCCAGGAGCATCCATACACAGCAGCCAGGCCACATAAGCCCCCCCATGTGAGCCCAGAACCAAGCCCACCAGACGGTAACTTGACCCATTTTAACTGCCTTTTGTCTGTAACCCATGCTTGTATGTGCACTCTGACTCTTCCTGTATATTATTATCCTTTTGTATATATTTGTCTAGTGTGCCCTCCAAGGCTAATTAAATCTATAAACTTTAATCTGAGTTAGTCTGTCTTGATCATCGGCCTCACACGCCAAGTACTCGGTCTATGATATATAGCTACCCAAGGGTTGGTTCCTGGCCCTGTTATAATTCGGTAACGGACCGGTCTTATAACCAAACAAGAGAACTGGTGGCAGCTTGGTTTTCTTCCTGGGCCCGAGTGGACAGGGGTTAACAGTGGAACAGTATCTGGCTGACCTCGTGCACCCCTAGGGGGCCGTGCAACGTCAAAATACACCCCACCTCAGGCCGTCGTCCCTCGAGTGGGCCAGTGGACTAGGCTTTTTTCTTCACATATTGGTGGCAGAGCGGTGGGATCAAGACAATAGTGTGTGTGAGTGCGTGTCCCGTACTCACAGACACTAAGAACCACATGGTTTTTGCTGTTGGGGGCTTAAAG
>JAODAL010066015.1:0-17956 GCA_025379985.1 Phyllomedusa bahiana
ATGAGGCTTTTGCGTTTTAGTGTTGGACCCCACTTTAAAATCCTTTTGAAATAGATGACTTTAATTTCATAGGGCAGTATACTGTAGTTCACACGAAGTGTGGATTTTACACCCCACAGATTTAAAATCGTGTCAGGGAAAAAATATGCCCATTCTTTTGAGTGGATCCTAGTTGGATATTTTCCCCAAAAGGAGGGCTTTGGGAAAACCCCCTTTAAAAGAAGTAAACCCTGGCCATATAAAAGGGTACAAAATTGTCTTTGGAAAAATATTTGTGTTCACTATAAAATAGTGATTCTAAGCATTACTCTTATAAACTTTGTGTTGTATTTTCGTGTTATTTTTCTGAAATGTATTACTGAATTATCGTGGGTGTTGAAAACGGGAGATCGTCCCTGCGCTGTCTGACATTGTCCCAATCATGCTGGCAGTCAGTGTGGCAGGTACACACCCCTTTAAAAGTAGAAGGGTAACACCAGGCTGATTCAGTTACCATTTCAAAATGAATAGCAGAGAAATAACACAACCAGAGTATGAAGAGTGCTTCAAAATTTTTTATTTCAGGGGGAATACATGTTTTTTACTAAAACAACAAGTCAGGAGATGTCCCCAGCTGGGGGGTTACCAATTGGGGGTGTGACCGTGCATGTTTGACATTGTCCTTTCAGTGTGACAGTCACTGGAAGGGTGCCCCCATCGACAGATCAGCAATCATTTTTTAAAGGAAAAACAGGGAAAAAAAAACACGAGTTTAAGAGAAAGTTTTATTATTGCAAAGGGAATAAAAGCGGGGTTGCCAACAGAAATTTCAGGGCCCCATAAGCTAAAGACCGGGCCCCCCCCCTTTAAACCCCGCCCCGAAACCCCGATCGCCCCGCCCCCGCAAAAAAAAAATGCTTCTAGGATATAAATGCGCCAATTTTTACCACATAAAACAGTATGCAAAAAGAACTTTTGTATAGTCATAAAAAGGGTCCATACTGTTTAAATGAAAAAACTTTGGACCTGGGTTTCACATTTTTTGATAAAAAGATGTTTAAAGCTCCCCACATTTTAAACGTGATCTAAAAATCGGCAGTCCTATGCTTCTTTACCTCTAATGACCCAAAATCAGGCCTTCACTGGGGCAAACGACCTCCATTTTCGAGAGAAAAAATAAAAACCCCAACCTGCAAGTGCCCTTTTTGACAGTGTGAGAGTGGGCGGGGGGAAACCAAAATGGAAGCACCCCTTTCCTTCCCATATAGGTTAAAATCAATGTACACCAAGTATAACGTATGTTTTCTGCCACAAAAAACTTTTCTGAAAAAACGTATGCAAACCGGGGGGGCCACAGGAAAGGGGGGGGCGGCACACATGAAAATTATACATGTACCCACAAGACCCGGCCCGCCCCTTTTCCCCGGGGGGCGCACCCCCTGTGTGTCTTTTAGGTGAGCTATTTTTTTTTTTAAAAGGATTTTTTAAATTGTAATTTTCTTTTCCTCCTCTTTTTTTTTTAGAAAATTTTTAAATTAAAAGTAAAGGGTTTTAATACATAAATTTTTTGTTGGTTAGGATTTTGTTTTTTTCTTGTAAACTATTGGGGAATTTTTCTAAAACATTTATTTTCCCCTTTTATGGTCTTAGTCTTCTAGCAATTGTTATACGGAAATTGGCAGGTCCCCTTTCGAAAATTTACACAAACCAGGGTTGACGGGGGAAAAAGGGAATGTATTTTCTGAACGGGGCCTTTGAAAACAGGGGAAAATTTTAAACGCCTACTTTTTAAAGCACGTTTAGAGAACTAAAAATATTGAAAAAAAAGAGCAATAGCCCTTGGGGGAGGAACAAACCCCTCAAAGGGAAAAATTAAACAAAGGGATTTTTCCAAAGGGGGTTTTAAAAATTATTTTAAAACCCCAGGAACAAAAAATAGAGGCTCTTTTTTTTCAAATCTATTGGGAGAAGGAACGACTACGAGCTCCCCCCCGGTTTTTATGCAACTTTTTTTTTGGATGATAAAGGGTTTCTAATTTGGAATCCCTGGAAGACAAATTAAAAAACAGGATGTGACTAAAAAACATTTCAGCGGGAGAAAACTTTCTAGCAAAGGGAAAAACAATTACAAAATACAATTGAAAGATCCCAAATTTTCCATACAAGGAACGCAAGCAAAAACATTTTTTAAACTCGGACGTGAAGGGATTTTTAAGAGTAACAAGGCCAAACCCCTTTTTTGGGGGGGGAAAGGGATACGAGCGGGAACCAAGACGGATTTAATCCTCTATGAACTGTCAATCAGTTTTTGATAGGGGCTAAAACATCGGAAAAAAAGGGGCCCCCCAAAAGGAAGTTTTAGGGGAATGGGAATAGAGGTTCAGGCACGGGACGTACAAGAGATGGGCCTTTTTTTTAGGGGACCCAACATATCCCCTGGGGAAACCCGCAATCCGTTTTCGGATTAGGCCTCTCAAAATCCAAAACCCATCAGGTTCTTCTAGCATTGCCCCCGGTTTTTACAACGGGCACCAAAGGGGATTATAAATAAATCAAAGAGAGTCCCTTTTGAAATTTGGGGACTCAAATATTTTTAAAAAAGGGTTTTCTTTTGGGACCAACAGGGGGTTCGATTTTTTCACTGGGGAAGGGACCCGAACCTCTTTGCTCGAAAACTGATTGGGATCAAAAATTTTTTAACCCCTAGGAAAAAAACGTGAGTGCTTTACGGGTAAAAAAAGTTGACAGCTGGAAGAATGAAAATTACTTAAGCCTCACTGAGGATTTCCCCCCAACCCGTTTGGGGAAAGGGGGCCCCCCCCTTTAATTAAAAAAAAAAAAGTACGCGTTACCTCCTCAAAACGAGCCCCCGACATTGATCTGTTTATTGAGTTTACTATCACAAACTAGAGAAACGGACAACAAGAGAAACAATGGGAAAATTTTAGTAAAGGGTTTATATATGAGTATTTAAAAATCGGCCGAAGAAAAGGGGAAAAAACTATAAAAACCCCCGACAAGGGGGGGGAATATAGTGAACCCTTTTAAATGATGAGTATGTCATATGTGAAAGACAATCTTGAAAAATGGAGGGGATGAAAATTTTTAGCAGCAAACCCCCTTTACCTATCTTAAGAAATTTAAACCTATCTTATCAGAAGCTCTGGTTTTCCGGTCCATTAGCAAGGATTATTTGACTTTTTGCTCCCCCCCCTTTTTTCCCCGGATTTGGGGAAAGTTTTAAATGCTTACCCAAGGTTTCAAAAAGAATGTGTTCCCCTTTCGTGGCAGACCCTTTGGGCCGGTGTGGGAAGTAATTTCCAAATAAAAGGACACTAAAACCCAAAAGGGTTTTGGGTCCTTTTGTGGGGGCACCCCCCACATACACTAGGGATTCGATGGAATCTGCTGCGCAAGTTGGGGGGTTTTTAAAGGGGCCCCAGTCCCCCCCTTTTGGCGAGCAATTTACGTGGAGGCCTTTACCCCCCCATCCCGCATGAAAAACCCGGGGTGGGGAACCGTCACAAGGGGGGTAGTTTCAGGAACTAATAGGCTTTTCCTCCATTTGCTTGAGTTGTTTCACCAAGAACTTTTTTGTTTTTAATAAGAAAAATCTACCACCCCCCTCAGGGGCATGGCCATGTTAACCCTTGCGCCAACCTAAAAGCAAATCTGCTCCTGGGGCTGGTGGGGGGTCACTTTTTTTTTTGGTGAAACCCCCAACCCATTTGGAACCCGGGTGAAAAAATTTTTAATTTTTGGGCCTTTTGGGATAATCGACCCACAACCCGGTTCTGTGGAATGGGGGCCCCGAAGGGTTTAAGGCCTTTTTTTGATTTTTTTGGGAAAAAAATAATTTATTTTAAAACTTGGGGTTTTTTACGAAAGAGATTTTAAAAAAAATGTCCTTTTATTTTTGGATGCCTATTTGGGAAAACAGCGGGGGGTTTTCCCCGGAGACCACAATCTTTCGGGAAACCGACTGCTAAACCCAAATTTCCCCCCTTGAGGGGGGACGCCGTTTAAACCTGTCCCTCTCAAAAGGGGAATTTCCCCAAAAGGCCCCAAAAACTTTTCTTTTTTGGAGAAATTGTTCTACCCTATTGGGAAATTTTTAAAAAACAATCTAGGGACTTTTAAAGCTTTTTTTTTGATAGAGGGTATCCGGGTGAGGCCTTTAAGAAACCTATAGGAAAAATTTTACAACAACCAAAAAAGCGCACTCTTTATTCCTAAAAGTGAATCGATAAAAAAAACTTTTGGGGATCTTTTGCCAATTGGGGACCCCCGATGAGGGGCTGCTTCCCGTTCGGGAAAAAAATCTCAAAGAAAATTTTGGGGAAAACCACAAACCCGGATACAGACCTGGGGAAAGGTATAGGGGAATACCCCCAAACACCTTCTAAGGGTAAGAGTATTCGGGACTTTGTATCCATAGCCCCTTTGAAAGCAACTTTAGGCCCAAAAACTTGGCTTTAAACAACCTGTCCCTTGGGGTGTTTGATGTAACGGCTGCGTTTGCTTTTGAATTTCCCGGAAAAGGGGGGAAAAAATTTTTCACAGCAACGTGGGTTAAAAAGGGATTTCCAGATTGGGCAATTCATAAAAATTTCAGAAGTAAAAGGGGTTTATTTAAAAAAATCAAAATTGGGAATTTTGGTTTTGGAATACATTGGAAAAAACCATAGAAATTTTGTAAGCGTTGGGTGAACATGTAAATGAAACAAGCATTGGGGGGAAGGATAAACCCCCAAATTTCAAGACATTATGTAACATACATGGGGGGCGATTTGAAATGGGTCAAGTTTGGGGGGGGAATTTACAAAAGTTTTTCCCCCTTTCCCCCCGTTCGGGGGGGGCAACGGGATAGGTTGCTGCTTTAGAGGGGAAAAAAGTGGATTTTTTTGACTCAAAAATGTCTCCCACAAGGATTGAAAAGAACGGTTTTGGGGCTTTTTGCGTTTTATTTGAAAATTTCCCTTTTTTCCGTCATTTCCCCGCCTTATCCTATTTTTCTAGGGTTTTTCCCCGACTGCTATTTTAATTAAAATCCTTTCTTTCCCTCATTTCATTTTAAACCCATTGATTAGTTTTTTTTTTTCCTGACTTGGGCATTTTAATACCTGGGTTTTTTCCTTTTGTGTAAAACTTTGGGGCAGCATAACTTCGCTGCCTCTGTGTCTCACGCCGGTTTTTGTATCTGCAGGTTGTCGGGGGTTTCAGCGCTGTTCAGTCAAGGGGGCCGGGGTGCGGCCCCAGACCGGGAAGGCGGGGGGCGCGCTTGGCGCCCGGACCGCACTAATTTTCCGGGGTTTCAGCATGTTGAAAGCGGGTTCCCCCTTAACTTTAAGGGGAAAATCCCCCTAGGTCCTTTTGGGGATCATCAGTCTAGAGGGTCTTCAACAATGCGGCATCAAGCACGGTGCTTTTGTGATATATGATAACCCCTGGGGTCTGACTTTTTTTCTGTTCACAAACCACATGGGATTTTGCTAACCTATCCAGCTTTACAATTGACAATTGAGGAATGGATGCTTTTGACGGGGAACACTTTTCTAGACCTTTTGGTAACTCATTGGCACGTGGGGATGTATCCATTACTGTTTAAATACGGATGGTTGGTTCCTATCCAGTTTTTCATAGTTTTAAAAGTTATCACCCAGGATAGTTTTTTGCCATTATCACACTTTTTCAATTTTTAATTTGTCCTGATATACAGAAATACCTCTTAATCGGGGAGAGATAATTTGGGGTCCTTGCGGGGACAGTGTTATAATATATATATTATAACCCACTTGCACGTTGCTGGGAATTTTTGGGGAAATTTTTACTCAGAGGTTGATGTACCAACCTTCTAACTTTTTTTTTTATCTCCTTTTAGAAGATTTTTGAGTGACACCAACCACGTCCTCTTTATTTTTTGGGGGAAGGCATTTATCCTCCACATACTCGGAAACAACCGTTTAGATAATTCCCGTAGTATAGGGCCTGAGTTTTTGTCCTTTTTTTCTATTTGGACCCTTTTTTCCCCCACCTTTATATTTTCCAACCCAACCCCCCGATGAAGGTTTGTGAGGGGCATAGAAACATGTCGGGGCATCTTTTTGTTAGGGCTTTAATATATAGGGGGTAGGGTTCCGGGCAGGGCCCCCTTTTGGGGGCGAAACTCCCTGTGTTCTATAGGGTGAGCAAAGATTTTTTTTTTTAGGTTTAAGTTATGTTTTTTTTTTTTTCTCCTCATTTTTTTAGAGATTATTTTTTAAAAGTGAATTTTAATACATGATTTATTTTGGGTTGGGTTCTTTTAGAAACCTGCATAAAAATCTGTTTTTTTGTGAGATAAAAAAAAGGGAGAAAAAAAGGGAAATTTCTGAATCTGCATGATGTCTGGTTTCTTTTTTTGGGGCTAAATATAAATTTTGGGAAAAAACCGCAAAATGGGGGTTAAGGTGAATTTCCCGGCCCCCAAAACCACTTGTTGGTTTATATTTTTGGGTTTCCCTTATATGCACTTTGATAAAATCCCCCCCTTTTTTGCTTCTTTTGGGTTTTTCAAACCCTTTTTTCCCTTTACTTTTGACTTACTTGCTGCTTTCGTTTTTAGTACCGTTTGCCCTTCCTGGTTCTGACCCATTCTTGTTGACTGCTTTCCTATTGTGTTTGTCTGTCTTGTCTGTTTTGTGTTTCCACATATTCAGGGTAGTTGTCACCAACCGCTCAGGGTCGGGTTGGCAAGCAGGCAGGAATAGCTCTGGGGACTTACATATGTATTAAACAGACAGATCAGGAGTTATCACAGGTCTTTTTTATGAATATAATACTAGAACAATAGGGAGCTAGTCATGGACAAAGACAAAGCAGAAGGAAATCTTCAGGGTAGGGGCACTGGTGCTTTGCCAGCAACAAATATAGAAACAACTCCTCATTACAACATAGACTGACTTTGCTTTACAAGCTGTGACATCTGCAATGTGCAGTCAAAACACTAAAAATATGAAAAATTTAACCAAGTTTAACCCCAAACTCTAAAAATACATGCCCCTTTGCAGCGCTAAATGCCCCTCAAAAGGCCCCAAAACCCCCACCCCCCCCCCCCCAGGGTTTTTTAAAACCCTTCCCTGCTGTGCCCCCCTTGAAATGAGCACATACCCACATTTGGGAAAAAATTTTGGCCACAGAAAGCCTTTTTTAAAAACAAAAAAACAACAAAAAAAAACCCAAAATAAAAAAATAACATAAACCTACAATATAATATATATGTAAAATGCAACTCCATCAAAACCCCCCACCTCCCAAATTATATATACATATAAAATATACATACCTCAACATAAATAAAATTTAAAATACATAAAAAACCCGTAAATTTTAAAACTCCAGGAACACCACAACCAAGGGGGCCCAGGGGGCCCTTTGGGAAAACCGGGCCAACCACGACCTGGGGGCAAAACCCCCCCAAAGGGAACCCAAAAAAACCCCATTTTACCCCCCCCGGGAAACCCCAAACTGGCTGGGGGGTCCAAAAAGCCAAACAAGATGGCCCCCCCCATTTTGCCTGGCAGGTTTCCAGCCTGCAAGAGCCCAACCCCTCGCCGGGTCGTTTTCCCCAAATTCCCAAAACTAGGGGGAATCATACCCCAAATTTACTCCCTCACCGTTTCTCCTCGTCCAATTCCAAAACCCCCCGGGCCACCACGGCATGCCATGACCCCCTAAACCCATGCGGGGGCCCCCCACCACCCCTAGCGCTCTCTCAAGGGCCTTCCAAAAGGGCCCCAAGCGCCCATGGGTCCAAGCCGCGGGCGTCAAAGGGACCCCATCAGCCCCTCCAAAAATTGTCCCCCGTCCCCCCCCCAAATTCCCAAGTGTCTGACAAACACGCCCCCATTCCACCACAAATTTTGCCACCGACCTATTCCCCTTCCCCCCCTTGGGCCTTTTTTCACCCTCTCCACCAAAACAACCCCTCCCCAAAATGATGCCGAAACACGATATCAGCCCAAAGCCAAAAACCAAAGGGGGGGAAAGGGAAACCTCCATAATGGGAAAGAAAATAAATTTGATATTCCCCACAAGTTTCTGAAAGTCAGAGACCCCCAAATCTTTGCCCCCCACATGTAGGACCAAAAGGGTTCCGAGGTCAAAACCAGGGCTGAAAAAGCGTGAACCCCCCGGGACCACACCTAGCCAACGCACCCCAAACGCTGACCGACCCCAACGAACCCCCCCGGGGACTTTTCCGAGGGAACCCCCAATTGACGGCACGGGCCGCATGTCCCCCCTTCGCAGGGCCCCCCCAATGAACGTACGAATGGCCCAGACCCAAAACCAGGAACGGAGGCCCGCACGCAGAACAAAGAAAACAAGCGACACTACCCACCCCGGGAAAAGAAACCCCCCCCCCTTTACAACCCCCCGAAACCCCCCTTTTAACTTAAAACCCAAACCAAATGGGGCCCGGGATATACACCCGAAACCTACCAAACCCCACTCCCAATCCTCCAAACCCAAACCTCTGCACAAAGGGGGGCCCCAAGCCGCAGCCTCAGTAGCTCCCCCAACCAAAGGGAAAGTGGGGAGCAAAAGAAGCAGGGTCAACCCCCCCTCCCCCCAAAAAAACCCGCCTAAATACCGCAGGGGGAACCCGGGAAAACGTGAAAGGAACGTCCCTCTGCTGCCGCAGGCGGCCCGGGTTCAACCCTCCCAACGCCAAAAATTTCCCGCCACACCCACCGGGCCCATCGGGGACCCCCGGGAGGACCCGCCCTCAGGGTCACCTGTTTTCCCCTCTCCGGGCCTGTTTTTTTTGGGAACCGACGTATCCAAAAAAAGGATGGCTTTTCCCCAGATCCGACAGGGGCCCCCTCTTTTTTTAAAGGCCCCCCCCTCGAAACCGACGGGGGGACACCAGCTCTCCCACACAAAATTTGCCCCAAAAAACCCCAAAGGGCCCAAACGCCACCGGGAAAAGCACTACTTCCGTTCGAGCTGGCAATTTCCCCTAACACCCCCCAAGTTTACCAGCGGGGAAAAACCCCAAACCGGGCGCCAAGAGTCTTTTAAACCCCCCCGGGGCCCCCTTAAACCTGGGAGACCCCCCGGGAGAACCCCCAAAATTTCCTTTTTATTTCACCCCTCCCGGGCCCCCCTTTCTTTTTAAACCCCCAAAACCCAAACCCCGGGAAATAAACCTCGAAACCCGGACACCGCCCAAAGCCGGCCCCCTGGACCCGCCCCACCCAAACCCAAAAAAGAGCCCCAATGGGGTTTTTCCTCCGACACCCACACACCCAGATACCATCCAATCTGCCCCACGGGCCCCCAGGCTGCCTCGAAGAACCCCGGTCCCCCAAAAAAGGCCCCCAGGGACCCCGAAAAAAGCTTTTTCGCGCCCCAAAGGGCCCCGGGTCCATATTCCGGGGGAAACCTTCTTCCCCGTCTCTGTTTGCCGACGGAGCCAAAAGGCCGGGGCCCGGGGCCCCACGGGCAAACCGGAAAGAGAATAAAGCGATGGCATCTGGACCCCGGGGCCCGTGCCCCCCTCACCCATGTTGACTCAAAAACACCGAAAAACCCAAAACATACGAAACCCAGACTACTCCCGGGTGGCGAAGGGGGCAGTCGGGTTTTTGACCCAAAACTCCCCCCCAAATTATCAAAAAGAAGAAAAAACCCTTTCCCCGACCCCGGGAAAAAATGCCCCCCCCCAAAAAATTCCCCCCCAACGCCACTCCAAAAAGGAAACATTTCCCCAAGAAGGCCAGATTTTTTCAATGACCGAAAGGCCGCGCCACGACACAGGCCAAGGAGCCCACAACACCGCACCCCAAAAAAGGGGCCCCCAAAACCTGTACTTCCGCCCATCCGGAAAAACCCCCATTTCCTCATTAGCCCCCAAAAACCCCTGCAAGATAATCGACCGCCCCGTTATAACGACCCCAAAAAAACTCCCCCACACCCGCAAGTCCCCCCTGTTTTTCACGGGTCAAGCCACGAAATGATGCGGCTTAGTCCCCCCCCGCTGTTGCACGGGCCAAACCCCGCACAGAATACCCCCCCCACGGAGGAATCCTGAAACCAAAATTTGACCCTTCCCTAACAAAGACGCGCTTTTCTCAGGGAATCTTGCGTAAAACCCATTTCCCTGCAAACCTCTTTCGCCGCAAAGAACCTAATTTAACTGGGGGTAACCTGCCCCCCACCCCTCCCTCACGGAGTCAATGCATATCCCAGAAAATTAAAAACAGGTACCCCGGACCTTCCGCTTGGCGGGCGCCGGGGGGACCCAAAGCGTCGGGTAAACCCAAACCCAATGACACTAGCAAAGAACCACAATTTGGCCCGTTTCCCGGCCGGGCCCCAACGCAAAAGAAGTCATCCAGATAAGGATGTTTGGAACTCAACCCCGAAACATCCCAAACCCCCCCTTCCCAAAAAATGGTGCAAAAAAACCGCCTAAAAAATAGGCAAAAACGAAAGCGAAAAAGCCCATGGGAACCCCAACGATCGCAAAAAACCCCCATCCCAAAAACCCCCCAACAGCCAAACTATTTTTCATGAACCGGCAAAAGCAAAAACGCCGATCAATATCCGCCTTGGCCATTGCGCGGGCCCCCCCTTTTGCCTCCCACCAAGGAAAAAAAAACCGCTTCATCAAAGGAGGTATACACCACGGAAACAGTTCCGGTCCCTATCCCATCATTCACCGATTGGCCCTTTTTTAAAGGACAAATTGGGGAATGAGCCCCCAAATTTTCCAGGGTCCTTCTTAGGGGAAATACCCCTAGAGGAGACCCCACCAGGGCCCCGGAAAAAAGGGAGGGGTTTAAAAACGTCCCCGGGCCCTCCGTTTTCCCAAACGAACCCCCTTTTGCCAATTTTTCGGACACTACCTCCCCGGATGCCCTGGGCTGGACCTTTAAATTTTTTTTTGGGCAAAAAGGGGACCGTGTTACCGGAGGGGGGATTTTCAAAACCCTGCCCCAAACCCCGGGGGCCAAAGGTTTTACCGTTCCCCCCCTCCGGGGTAGCCCGGGGAAAAAAAGGTTTCCCTCTTTTGCCCACTTCACCGGAAAAGGGGGCACCCCCCCCTTTACACCCCCACCCCCGGCCCCCCTTTTCTCCGGGCCCCTTTTTTTTAAAAACCCCGGGGAAATGGGTGGGAAAGGCGCAGCCAAAAGGACACACGTTCGAAACGGCAACCGGACCCGAACTTACAAAAGTTTCCCCCTTAAACGCCCAGCAAACCCCACCCTTTTGAGGGCCCCGGGGGTGGGATCCTGACCCAGTAACCCCCCCTGTTCCCCCCCCTTTGGGCCCGGGCAACCGGCCCCCCCCCCCAAAAAAGGGGTGCCCAAAAACTTCGTCGGGGGCCAATTTACTTTCAAACCAAAAAACCAATATCCCCTTAAAGTCCCACCTGAAAAAAAAGGGGGGAACCCCCCCCTCCCCCTGCGAAATTGTTTCGTCTAAAAGCAAACCAAAAGCTTTTCCCCCCCAAAAACCCCCATGCCCTTTTCCCCCCCGCAACCATATAGCAAAAGAGACCCGAAAAATTCTTTGGTGCCCTTTTTTCCCCATTTACACTCCCCGCAAGTTCCCAAACGGGCCGGGAGCCAGTTAAACAAAAGCTGCGGAAAGAGTCGCCACCCCCGCTTCTCCTCCTCTTTCCCCTTGCTCTCACTTTCTTCCCCTTATCTAAAATTGGGAACCTTTTCCCAAAGGCAATAAGAGAAGAATTTTCCCGTAAAATCGGCCTTCCCAATTTTTTCTCTCACCCTCTAAAATTTAAAAAGTGCCCCTACGGGCCCTTTAAAACACCGTAAAACCTCCCCTTTATTTTGCCCCGTTTTCCCCTTAAACCCGCACTCCCCCTTCCGGGATTTTCTCTGTCAGCAAACCCACACCGTCAACCCCCC
The DNA here is from genome assembly GCA_025379985.1 of Phyllomedusa bahiana. Lineage (NCBI taxonomy): Eukaryota > Metazoa > Chordata > Amphibia > Anura > Hylidae > Phyllomedusa > Phyllomedusa bahiana. The sequence goes on from JAODAL010066015.1 coordinate 11,898, forward strand.
CCGCTCTGCTCCACGAGGGCCCCCGGCCCCGCGAAACCCCCCTCGTCCCGACGCTCAAACCAAAGGAACACTGGCAATAAAACCCCCGAACCCCCCCCAAAGCATCAAACCCGGGGACCCCCCACCAACCACCCCCCCCCCGAACTTTAAACCTCGCCAACAAAACCCGCAACGCCGTCGCTAACACACTACCTCCGCCCCGGGGAACCCCCCAGGCCCCCACGAAACCGGGCCCCCCCCGATCCAAGCGTGGGCGACCCCCTACCGACCTGCCCCCCTTTCGATCTAAAAATAGGTGGAAACGTACTTTACAAAAACATATACTCACCAAAGGGTGCGTGGGGGTGTGGACCCACCCCGGGTACCACCCCCCAATCCTGGTCGCCGTTTCCCCGCCGAAAACCCCCCGTCATCGATCGATTCCCACGGCCCCGGGGCAAGGCCCTTTAGAAAACCCCAAAAAGGGGGGGCCGACCCGGGGCAAGCCGCGGGGGAAGGGGGGGCCCCCCGCCACGCCCGGGAAAGGGGGAACCCTCATAATCTGGAACCCCCGCCGGGGCCCAAACCCACTGTCCCCCCGTCACTCCTCCTGCCGTCCTCTCCAGCCCCGGGGGAAGCCTCCCGTCGTTGACCGGGCCCGCCGCCGCCTGGTGGGCCCCCCCGACCGGTTTTCTTCGCCAGGGGGGGCCACCGCCACCACAGACCGAACGAAAACAAAAAGGAACCCGCGGCCCCCTCGCGCCCCAGAAACCCAGGCCCCCCCCAAACCCCTCCCGTGGGCCCCCCCGGGCCCACTCGGATTCCTCCGAGACCGGGTAGACCCGGGCCCCCCGATTGGGCCTCCCCCCCGGCCTGAAGGGGCCCCCAAAAGGGGTCCGCTGGCGAAGGGCCCAGCCCTGGGGGGGTTTTTCCGGGCCCCAAGCCGCCCGCGGGGGGGGAGCCCGGCGCCTGCGGGCCCCGCCGCTAAAAAAACCCCCCAGATACTCCTGAGTCACAGCACTCTGCCGGGCCCCCCCAACTGGCCCCCCGGGGGCCGGGCCCAATCCCCAGCACCTAAGCCAGAAGTTGGGTCCCCCCTTAAAAGGGCCTCAGGGTCCATGAGGGAAAAAAACCTGCCCATGGCCTCCCCTGGGGGCGGCCCACCGGGCCCCCGGCCCCCCCCCCTAAAACTCCCCACCGCTGCTTGTTTTGCCAGGAGTCACCCTGGGTTTTCTGGGCCCGGGGGCCCCAGGGGCCCCCTATCTGTTTTCCCCCCACATCCCCCAGAAAGACCGTCGGCGCGGGGGTCCCCATACCCCTGGGTCTCGCGCGGGAAAATGGCCCCGGGACCCGGGCCGGGAAAGGGGGGGTATTTAAAAAACTCCTCCACTTCCGCCCACCTCCCCCTTCCGGGCCCCACTTTCACCGCGGGGTTCAGCCGCCCAGGCCCGCCGGGGCCCGGGGGGCGCCCCCCCCTTAGGGGGCGGGCCCGGGCCGGCGGCTGTGCCTAGAAGTCACTACAATAATTCACATTCATAGTGCACTTTTTCTATAAAAACATACTTTGTGCAAAGCATTTTCTTTAAGCTTTCTCCAAAACTTCCACCCTTTAATATGAGTCAAACGGTTAAAACGAGGGGAAAGCCAAACAACTGATAAGCCACCCGCCTACCGCTCCCGACGGAACTCTTTTTTTTGGCACAAAGGACAAAATTTTCACACATTTGGACAGAAATCCCCCCATTACTCACATGAAGCACCCATTCTTTTGGGAGGGCACTTGGGCCCGTCCCGGATTCACACATGCCATTCAGATCGCTTCCTTGGGGTGGGACGTTTTGGCACAAAATTTTCCCAAACACCCCGGGAAATTTTATACGGGCCTCCCCAGCTTTTTTAAAAGGCAGTCCCCCAAAAGTTAAGCAAAACAGACAAAAAAAAGAAATCCCGCCGTCGGCCCACAAACTCCTTTCAAGTCCCTCTCTGCCTGGGTCGGCCAATTCGCAAGCACCCCAAAACTACAGTCCCCCAAAGTTGTACCATGTTCACATACGCCCTATGGGCCAAACTCTCTCCCCCCAGCTCTGCTGCTCCAAAAGTTCGGGAGCAACCCGCCCCTGCTCCCGGGGAAACCCGCCCTTTAATAGCCTAGTAAACCTGGCACTGGAACGTGGGACGGCCCCGCCACCCAATGCAAAGACCGCACGGGGAAAAGGAAAAAACCCTACCGGCTCAAACAGCCAACAGAACCCCTTCAAACCATTGAACGGCACCAAAAGTTTTTTTTTCCCCCACCGAACCCCCGGGACGCGTAGCAGGGACCCGCTGTACTCCACCTAGTGGCAGAAAACCCGCAACTGCACAAGGGCCACTCTGCAACACAACATTAAATTAATCCCAGGTCTGCAAATTTTCGGTTCAGGGTATAGTCTGAAATAGACCAAACACAGTCCAAAATAGACTATGGGCCTTATGTATGAAAACTGTCTAGCTGTAAGATTGTCTTTGTTTCCCATAGCAACCAATCAGTGCTCTAGAAAAATAAAAGCTAAGCTCTGATTGTTTACTATGGGCAACAAAGACAGTCTTACAGCTAGAATTCCATACCTAAGGCCCTATGTTTGGTGTCTAGAACCTAATGGCTATGTCATGTAATACATCAACATACTTTTTCCATGGTATCTCAACACATATGACATACATATACAATATACTATATTTTGGATTATGTTTGGTCTATTACATTTATTTACACTCTTCTGGATGTAAATAAGTTAAGTGCCAGAGCAATTACTCTTAAACATCATTTTTCTTCTAATGAATTGTCAGATATGTCCAGTATGTCTACAACCCATGTACATCAAGAACAGCTAATATCCTGTCCCTGTTTTTCCGCATTAAGTAGCATAAGTGAATTAAGATTTAAATAGTGAGTCTATTGTACAGACAGCTAAAGAGGATGATTTCCACATCGGAAATAAATATTTTTATCCCTTACAATCACGTCCTGCTAATTTAGACATCGTTCAAGAACGTGTGGAGGAGGATTTAATTAAATTATATAAATCTCTTAATTCCGTACATCCTAGAGATAATTTAAACCAGGGGGAATCTAAAGCCATACAGACTTTAAGAAATAATTCAGATATCATTATTAGGTCTGCGGAAAAGGGGGATTCAATTATAGTTTTGGACACAGAGTTATATATTATGGAAAATATGAAAATATTGAAAGATGTTAATGTATATGCTAAACTTTAGAACGACCCTGCACAGATTGTAAGATTAAAATAAAAAGGTGCTGGACTATTGGGTTCATTTAAATGTTATATGCAAAAATCTGGCAGAACTGTTATTCATTGAGGACCCCGTCATTCCCATATGTACTTCTTTCCCTAAGGTGCACAAGGGAGGTTTGCCTCCCTCTTTCAACCAATTATCTCAGGCATCGCTTCTCTTAATGAGAAGCTGGGCCAATGGTTGGACCACCAACTCCAGCCCCCTGTAGTCCAAATTCCAGGCCATATTAGAGATACCAAACATCTGGTTATCTCTTTGGTGAGTTTCTCTTGGTCTGAAGATATGAGCTGGTTGTCCTATGATGTGGTTGCTCTTTACCCCAGCATCTCTCAAAACCAGGCATGTAGCAATACATTATAGGCTGTGTGGCCTCTAGGGGTCTCACTACTTGTAAATGTGTACTAGAATGACATTGAAACTTGTTGGTTTAGTGGTCAGGGACCTGATTAGACACATGTGTAATGGCAGCTAACACATCATCTATTTAAGTGCCTGAAGACATCCTCTGAGTGTGATCTATCATAAGCAACAGCTAACAGTCACTGCAGGTGTAAAATTATTTATTGGAATGTTATAATACATATTATTATAATAAACATATGTTTTTGATGGAGGCCACAAATTTTTTATTAAAATACAATTATTTTATGTTTAATGGTGTGTTTTCCTTTTATTACACTTACAGGGAACCTCAATGGGTGCGCGCTTCTCCCTGTCCCACGCCAATATTTTTATGACTTTTTGGGAGGAGAAGTTTTTGTTTAATCAGGATAATCCATTCCTCTCTCACAACGGGTGGTATGGTCGCTATATAGGTGACCTGCTCTTGGTGCGTGTGTGGGGAGAATGGATCTGTTATTACCCTCTTTTGGAAACAATCCAATTATAACACTATGAATTTAAAATTAACTTTTCAGTATAATTTGGATAAAATAAATTTTGGATGCACATTGGTAGTGAGAGGTGCTGGGGTACGCCCCCCCCATGTAGGAAATTTACACGAATTTCAACCTACATACCCCCACCCCAAACATGTAATAAAAAACATTCCATATGGGGAATTAGTTATACTTAGAATAAACTTTAAAGAAAATGCCATTTACTTACAATTTGAACACGAAGCATGCATAAGATTAAAATCTTGAGCATATTCAGATAAAAAAGCAAAAGATATTCAATAAAAATCAAAAAAAGGATTTTTAATACAAGGGGGGCAATTTCCAATAAAAAAAAAGAGAAAAAAATAATATCAAGGGAAACACTTTCTATACGCATACAGCCCAATTTTTCACAAACACTTTTTCTTGAAAAAAATTGATCTTTTTTAACATATTTTAAAACCAGGAATTACAAACTTTTATTAACAGGAAAAAACTCTTCCTTAAGGAACCCCGAACGAACGGTTTGTAGGTTTTTTTTTGCCTTTTCGCCCTCAAATTAGTCTGATATACAAGGCATTAGGGGGGAAAGGGCTGAGAAGCCCACAGCGCCCTCGTTGGTTGTAACAAACCTCAATTTGCTTTTTGACCCACCGAGTTTTGAAAGAAAAAAGGATTTTTTAGCCAAGCCAGAAAATTTCATCTAAGACAACGCTGTTTCGGGATTTTGTCCCCTCTTCATGCAAGTAGAGAAGATACTGGTGGCTTGGTGGGAGGCAGGGGGTTCCGGGAAAGGGGAAATCCTCCTTAAGGAAGCACCAAACAACGGCTTGTAGGTTTTTTTTTTCCTTTTCGCCCTCTATTACATTTGATAACAAGGCAAATTTGAAAATTTTATTACAATCAGCACTCAGATTTGTGTCACGATGTGCACCTACTTTATTTTCTGTCCTTTGCCCTAGTTTGTTAGACAGCACATGTGGACAAGACATGGTAAAGCTTTAAAAAAGGTTTTGTAAGTGCTTCCAAAAATGTCCCTTTTTAAATAACCAAAAAAAACCCTTCTCCAGTTTTGTATCTATGCATAATGGAAACACTTATTACATATGAAACTATTTAAACTGTCCTAACAAGTTTGTAATATATCTTATTATTTGCAAGCTTTGTAAGATACAATACGTAGGCCATACAACAGGTCCATTAAAGGGTTTGTCTCACTACAAGGATTTTCTTTTTAAAAAAGACTTGCAAAAAAACAAAATGCCCTTACCAAAACACTCACCCCGGCCACTTTTTTTGGTACACCGTCCAAGTCTTAACCTTAATTTTCAACAGCCAACACTGGCGGCAACTCGTGCATTTTGGCAGTAGACTGGTCAAGGCAATCTCCGCGTTCAAACCGAGCTTTATAAGGGGAAGAAAGGTATTTTTATGCCTTTGAACGGGCATGGGTTTTGGGCCAGAGGGCTGGTCTGAGTATTTCAAAATGTGATTCCCCCGGGATTTTACGAAACCCTTCTAGGGTTTAAAAAGGAAATGTCCGAAAAAAAAAAAAAATCCAGTGAGGGGGCAGTCCGTAGGCGGGGAAAATGCCTTTTGATGCCAGAGGGCAAAGGAAATGGGCGACTGGTTTCGAGCTGATAAAAGGCAAAAGTGACCAAATAGCCATCCCTTACAACCAAGGAAAGGGAGAAGAGCATTTCCGAACGCCCATATGGCAACTTTGAGGAATGGGCTACAGCACAAAACCCACCGGTGCCACCCTTTTAGCAAAAAACGGAAAAATAGCCCCCAAATTGCCCAAGCTCATCGAAAATGGACATTTGAAGAGGAAAAAAAAGTTTTCCTTCTTTGGGGTCTCGATTTGCTGCGACATTCGGGTGTAGGGGGCAAATTTGCGCC
>JAODAL010066016.1:0-17956 GCA_025379985.1 Phyllomedusa bahiana
GTTGGTTGGGGGTGGTAAATAAAGTTTTTCCAGGGTTTACCCCTTAAAGGGTTTGCCCCACATTGCCGTTTTGCCCCCCCCGGCTACTTGGCACTTACTGTGTTTATGTCGCTGATGGGTTTTTTCCACCCCTGCATTTGAAGAAAGTTTAAAACAGACGCAAAAGATTTTCTCCAGGGTTTATCAATCGGGGGAAATTTCCCCTTTCCTGCATTTTTCTCCTATTTTGGTGGGGTGGGGAAAGGGAAAGTGCTGAGTTTTGTTTTGTACCCGGGGGTGGGAGGGTGGCCCCCAGTAACTGTTGTTTTATTTTGTGGCCTAAAGCGAGAAATTGTTTTGGGGGAAATGGAATCCAAGCAATAAAGTGAGGATGGAGCCTTTATTTCCCCAAATTGGGTCGTGGGGGAATAGCCCAAACTTATCTTCCCCATCCTTTTTCCCCCTCCCCCTCAAATTCGAAGCCAACCTTTTCCCGGCCAGGGGGGTTTTTTGGTAACGTCGGGTTTTCCGGAAAAACCTCATCCTCCAGGGCCCTGACCCCCCGATGAACCAAACCCGGGCGGTCCTGCAAAACCCACGATCCGCTTGTTATGTTTTCCCCGCACGGGGAAGGGAGCACCTTTTTCTGTACCCCTTTCCCCATGTCCCACACCCTCTTTGCTCGTTACCAAACCGCTTTTGTCCATGGTTTGAAAGTTAAAAATTTTAAAAAGGTATTGGGAAAGAGTATTTGACCGTCTTTTTTAAATTTAAAGACGGCAAATCACCCGGGTATTTTAAAACCTTTAATTTTCCCCAGCCAATTTGGGTAGAAACTGAATTTTTTTTTAGCAAATCCTTTGGGGAAAAGCGGGCTTGGGGGGAAGAATGTAAGACAAAATCCAAAAAGTGTTCTTCCTTCAGCCCGGGATTTACAAATGCCCTTTTAAAGGGGCTTTGGGAATTGTAGTTTCAAAAAACTTATTCAATGGTATCTGGCCAAAAATGAGAATTTTTAAAGGCAAATAAAAACTATTCAGAAGTTTCACGGTTTAGAAATTGGTTTTTTGCCGCAATTTACAAAAGGAACAGTTGCTAGTAAATTTTTTTTAGAATTGTCGTACAAAGTGGCTATTTGAAAAAAAATAGGGCCCAACCCCGTGCAATTTCAGCTATTTAAAATTACACAGTAAAAAAGGGTTTTTGCACAAAGAAAAACACCAAATTAATACGAAATTTCTGTATCCAAATTTTAATTTCAAGGTGGCTATTTGAAAAAAAAAACTGGGGGGAAACAAAATGCAATACAGCTTTTAAAGTTATAAGTATAAGAAAAGGAGGGTTTTCACATATGAAAAACAAAAAGCAATTCTAGAAATTTCTGTATCCTAATGTAAGCCGGTGGGTCTTTGAACAAAAAAAGGCCTGCCCAAAATGAAAAAAACCAATTAATTTGGTGTATGGTAATAAAGGTGGTTTTTGCACCCATGAAATACCCCGAAAATTTTGCAAATTTTGTACGTTTTTAAACAAGGTGGGGCTTTGAAAAAATGGGCCACAAAAGTGAAAAAAAACCTGATTAAATCGTGTTTCGGAAATAAAAGGTGGTTTTGCACCCTTGAAAACCCTGTAGTGATAAAAATTTTTGTATCTATTGAAAATACAAGGTGGGGCTTTGAACAAAACTGGGTGCACAAAAGTGAAAAAAAACCTGATTAAATGTGTAGGATAATAAAAGTTGGTTTTTTTTCCCCTTGAAATACACCTGCAGTGACTGAAAAATTCTGTTCATTGTAAGTACAGATGGGCTTTGAATAAAACTGGGCTGCACAAAAGTGAAAAAAAAAATAGTTAAATTGGGACGGGTAATAAAGGGGGTTTTGCACCATAAATACAAAGCAATTACTAGAAAATTTCTGTATCCTATTAAGTACAAGGTGGCTCTTTTGAACAAAAATTGGGTGCTTAAAGTGAAAAAACAGCTATTTAAAAAATTGAGGTAAAAAGGGGGTTTTTTTCACCAATGAAATACACCAGCAGTTACAGAAAAATTTTGTATCCTAATGTAAGTACAAAGGTGGGTCTTTGAACAAAAAAAGGCCCGCGCCAAAGTGAAAAAAACTATTAAATTTTGTAGGATAAAAAGGTGGTTTTTCACCTAGAAATACACTGCAGTGATGAAAGGTTTTGTACTATTGTAATAAAGATTTGGGTCTTTTTTAAAAAAACTGGGCTGCCAAAAAATGAAAAAAAACCTAATTAAATTGTGTAGGATAATAAAAAGGGGGTTTTGCACCTATGAAATATACAGCAATTTAGCAAATTTCTGTATCCTAAAGTAAGTACAAGGTGGGTTTTTTGAACAAAAATGGCCGGCCAAAGGGAAAAAAAACCTAATTAAATTGTTAGGAAAATAAAAAGGTGTTTTTGACTTTGAAATAACCTCAGTGACTAGAAAAGTTCTGTATTATTGTAATTTAAAGGGTGGGCTTTGAACAAAGGGGGGTTGACAAAAGTAAAAAAAACCCTAATTAAATCGTTTACGGATAAAAAAAAGGTTTTTTTTTGAAACGTATAAAATCCTTCGTTACAAATTTTTTGTATCCTAATTTAAGTACAAGGGGGGGTTCTTTAAAACAAAATGGGTGCCAAATACAAGGTAGTATTTCCCAAAAAAGGGCCCCAAAAATGGTACAAAAAAACCCTTTTCAATGCAGGTTCATGCTTGGGCTGCCAATATACTTTTCCCTTTCAAAAAACCCCTGCCTGTTTTTGTGTTCGCCCCCCCCTCCCCCCCCCCCAAAACACACACATGGCTTTACGCGCTAGATGTTCTTTAGAAATCTCAGTAACAAAAAATAAAATTTCTCTAATTCCCTATGTTCAAATGTTCCATTTAAAAAGCTAGTTGTCTGTGTGAAAAAAGAGAACTGTGTCATGAGCTGTATTTGGGAAAAGCTAACAAACGCCCTGTTTTATAGACACATGACACACTAGCTGAAAGGAAGGGTGTTCTATGAAAAGGGGGATGTGTTTTTTTCCACCCAAATTGACACCATACAACCCCCGTAATGACTCGAAACCCCCAGGTCCCCTTCTCTAGGCGCATGTAATAGTTTATGCCAGTTTTTCTCCCCAAAAATTAGAGGGGGGGGGTGGGGGCCCCCGGGGCGTGCCGTCGCCCCCCGGGGGCCCGGGCCGTGCACCGGTTTCACTGGACCCCCGGGGCCCCGCGTCCCGAGCCCCCAGAGACCACCCCGGGGTTGGGGACAAATCCCCCCCGCCCCCCCGGGCTGCGCGGTGTCGCGGAGCACAGCGCCACTAGCGTGCGCTCCGTGATCTCCCCGGCAAGTGAACGATTGGGCCTTCGCCTGGGCGCCCCCCCTAGGGGTGGTGGGCGGCGCGGTGACGTCACTTCACCGCGCCGCCTATGAAAAGGGCCCCGTACGGAGCCGGGGGGGGAGCTCGAGCGGCCCCGGGGCCCTCCCGGGACCCGGAGGGAGCGGGACCCGGGCCGGGAAAAGGGGGCTGTTTTTTTTTTTTTTTTTTTTTTTTAAAACTTTTCTAAGGGGGCCCCGGGGCTATTTGGGGGGGGCCCGGGTACTTGGGGGGCCCCCTGACTACTCAAGGGGCCCTGACTATAAGGGGGGGGGGGCCCGGGCATAAGGGGGGGGCCCTGCTACTAAGGGGGGCCCCTAACTAAGGGGGGCCCCTGGCTCTTGGGGGCCTGCTAAAAGAGGGGGCCCTGCTACAAAGGGGGGCCCCCCGGGTATAAGGGGGGGGCCCTGACTACTATGGGGGGCCCGGTATATGGGGGGCCCCTGGCTATTTGGGGGGCCCCCCTGATCTAAGGGGGGGCCCCCTGACCCCTAAGGGGGGGGCCCTGGCTATAAGGGGGGGGGCCCCTGATACTAAGGGGGGCCCCTGATACTAAGGGGGCCCTGGCTACAAAGGGGGGGGGCCCTGACTACTAAGGGGTCCCTGATACTAAGGGGGGGCCCAGGTACTAAGGGGGGGGGGGGGGGTGGTAAAGGGGTGGGGCCCTGGCTACAAAGGGGGGGCCCCCCCGACTACTAAGGGGGGGGGGCCCCTGATATAAGGGGGGGCCCTGACTATAAGGGGGGGCCCGGGTACATGGGGGGGGCCCTGACTAAAAGGGGGGGGGGCCCTGACTACTAGGGGGGGGGGGCCCTGATAAAAGGGGGGGCCCCTGCTAAAAGGGGGGGCCGATACTAAGGGGGGGGGGGGCCCGGCTAAGGGGGGGCCCTGGTACTATGGGGGGCCTGGCTACTATGGGGGGCCTTTGGGTACTAATGGGGGCCCTGGCTCAAGGGGGGGGCCCCTGGTACTAGGGGGGGGCCCCTTACTAAAGGGGCCCCTGATTTTTAAAGGGGGGGGGGCCTGGTACTAGGGGGGGCCCGGGTACCATGGGGGGCCCCTGGCTACTAATGGGGGCCCTGACTACTAAGGGGGCCCCGGGGACTACAAAGGGGGCCCCCTATACTAAGGGGGGCCTGGCTACTTAGGGGCCCCTGGCTACTAATGGGGGCCCCGCTACTAAATGGACCCCCTGACTACAAGGGGGGCCCGGGCTACTATGGGGGCCCTGACTACAAAGGGGGGCCTGGTAAAAGGGGGGCCCCTGGCTACAGGGGGGCCCCCGGTATAGGGGGGCCCTGGCTCTGGGGGGCCCCTGACTACGATGGGGGCCGGGTACTTGGGGCCCCTGTTAAAAGGGGGCCCTGGTAAAAGGGGCCCCCTGGTACTTTGGGGGCCCCTCTACTAAGGGGGGCCCTGACTCGAAGGGGGCCCCATACAAAGGGGGTCCCTGACTAAAAGGGGGCCCCTACTATATGGGAGGCCCTGACTACTAAGGGGGGCCCTGGCTCCTAAGGGGGGCCCTGCACAATGGGGGCCCGATATAAGGGGCCCTGATCTATGGGGGCCCTGGCTACAAAGGGGGGGCCCTGGCTCTAGGGGGGGCCCCCTTTTTCTATGGGGGGCCCTGGCTACTAGGGGGGGCCCCCCTGACTCTAGGGGAGGTGGCTATAGGGGGGCCCCTGGCTCTATGGGGGGCCCCCGACTACTATGGGGAGGCTGGTTTCTAGGGGGGGCCCTGACTACTAAGGGAGGCCCTGACTACTAAGGGGGCCCGGGCTTATGGGGGGCCCTGGTACTTGGGGGGCCCCTGGTACTATGGGGGGCCTGACTACTTGGGGGGCCCTGGCTCTATGGGGGCCCTGACAAAAAAGGGGGCCCCCCTGATTTTTAAAAAAGGGGGGCCTGCTAAAAAAAGGGGCCCCCTGGCAAAAAAGGGGGGCCCGCTCTAAAGGGGGGGCCCTGACTACATAAGGGGGGCCCTGGCTATAAAGGGGGCCCTGACAACAAGGGAGCCCTGACTCCCTAAAGGGGGCCCTGACTCCCTAACCTCCAAAAGGGGGCCCTGATACCCTACACCTGCAAAAGGGGGTGACTCCTACCACTAGAAAAGGGGGGGGCCCGATTTCCTACATACTAGAAAAGGAGGCCCCTAAACCTGTATATACCTAAAAAAACCTTTTAACTGCGTACACTCCCTAAAAGACCCCCAATCCCTTTCCTCCCAAAAGGACCCTAACGCCTGTTTTACCCCTAAGGGGGGCCTTAAATGCTTGTTACTTCAAAAAGAGCCCTTTTTTTTTTTTTTTTTAATGCCTGAAACTCCCTAAAAGAGCCCCCCTAAGCCTGTATACCCCTGATTATTCCGGGGGTTAGTCCTTTCCCACCCTCCAACCCCTAGGATACTAGACCTCTAATTTAGGGCTTGTACCGCTCTCCCCCTGGGAAGTTTGTAGAGGGTGGAAAAAAGGGTAAAAAGATGCGGGAAAATTGAGGTTCTAAGTATTTGTGGAAATTTTGCGGGTGAGTTGTGCCCGGGGGACAAGTCTAAGGCGGTGTGGAGGATGCAGAAAAAAAAGGAATAAGAACGACTCAGAGAAAGAGAACGCCCCTAGTGGGACGTCTCTGGGATCCCTGGATGAAAGGGGTTTTTTTTTTCTATATTGGATCAGGGGTTTATTCACTGTAATGTGAGTGCCCTGAGTGGTGTTCATCTAGCGGTCTTTATGGAAAGTGTTGTAGGTTATTGAGCTGGTGTTGACCCTAGCGGGTCTCTATATGGCGGTTTTGTAGGTTTATTGGCATTGTTTAGTGCAGGTACATGTGTCCCTGATTGACCCCGTGTAGGGTTCACTTCTCTTTTCTTGTGGGGTGTATTTTGAAGGTGGGGAGGTGCGTGACCCAAAGGAAACATGGAGGGAGATATTGTATGTGGGGGGAGGGGGGTATTGTATGTGGGTGGAGGGGGTATTGTATGTGGGTGGGGGGGATTTGATGGGGGTGGAGGGGGGTATTGTATGGGGTGGAGGGGGCTATTGTATGTGGGTGGAGGGGGTATTGTATGTGTGTGGAGGGGGTATTGTATGGGGTGGGGGGGATATTGTTGGGGTGGAGGGGGATATGGTATGGGGTGGAGGGGGGATATTGTATGTGGGTGGAGGGGTAAGTATGTGGGGGTGGGGGATATTGTATGTGGGTGGAGGGGGATATTGTATGGGTGGAAGGGATATTGTATGTGGGTGGAGGGGGAAAATTTTATGTGGGGGGAGGGGTTTTTATATGTGGGGTGGAGGGGGGAGTGGTTGGGGGTGGAGGGGGGTATTGTATGTGGGTGGAGGGGGGTATTGCTTGTGGGTGGTGGGGGATATTGTATGTGGGTGGGGGGGGATTTATGTGGGTGGAGGGGGGGGTTTGTATGTGGGGGGAGGGGGGTTTGTTGGGGTGGAGGGGGGTATTGTTGTGGGTGGAGGGGGATATTTTATGTGGGTGGGGAGGGGGATATTGTATTGGGGGGGAGGGGGATAGTTTAGTGGGTGGAGGGGGGGTCATGTGGGGGTAGGGGGATGTGTAGTGGGGGAGGGGGATGTGTATGTAGGTGGAGGGGGGGTATTTTTGTGGGGGGAGGGGATATGGTATGTGGGTGGAGGGGGTTTTTGTTGTGGGTGGGGGGGATATTGTATGTGGGGGGAGGGGGTAGTTATGTGGGTGAGGGAGATAGTGTATGTGGGTGGAGGGGGATAGTGATGTGGGTGGAGGGGGGTAGTGTATGTCGGTGGAGGGGGAAGTGTATGTGGGTGGAGGGGGGTAGTGTTGTGGGGGAGGGGGATGTGTATGTGGGGGGGAGGGGGATAGTGTTGTAGGTGGGGGGGATATTTTATGTGGGGGGAGGGGTGTGTATGTGGGTGGAGGGGGCGAGTGTATGTGGGTGGAGGGGGGTATTGTTTGGGGGGGGGGGGGGATAGTGTATGTGGGTGGAGGGGGAAAGTGTATGTGGGTGGAGGGGTAGTGTATGGGGGGGAGGGGGATAGGTATGCGGGTGGAGGGGGGTGTGTTGGGGTGGGGGGAGATATTGTAGGGGTGGAGGGGGATATTGTTGCGGGTGGTGGGGGTTTGTGTTTGTGGGGGGAGGGGATTTTGTTGGTGGGTGGAGGGAGATATTGTTGTGGGTGGAGGGGATATTGTATGTGGGGGGGGGGGGATATTTATGTGGGTGGAGGGAGATATTGTGGGTGGGTGGGGGGGTTTGTATGGGGGTGGAGGGGGTATGGGTGGAGCTACTTACCCCGTGTCATGATATGCTGACAAAGATATGTGCGATAGACAGATATGCGACTCAATTTCTATTGACTCACCCTCAATTCTGTTTTTTTTAACTGTATTAGGGTAAAGGGGGCATTTATTCCGAGAGGGCCCGGTAAAAAAATTTTTTGTACGTAGGGTGGGCCCCCAAGTCAAGGGGGGCCCCCCCAGATCAACTCCCCTGTGGGCCCCCAGACCGCCCGTCACATGGCCATACCATAACCCATGTGACCACCACTATTGGCTATCAGTTGTACAAGGTTTTGCGAATAAGGTTATAATGCAGTTATGCCCGTGACTATGGTGACTCGATGATTGTTTCCCTCCCATTTTTTCCCTTTTGGGCCTAGACCACAAAGATATTCTTCCACCACAATTTTTCTCAGTATTTAACACAGCATCCTTTTAATCCTCACTTTTTTTAGTACTTTCCTAGCCCCAATTCCACCCCGTTTCAACCCCCCCCCTTGGGTGCAAGTGGGGGTGGGAGTTTTGGTGAAAAGGGTTTAGGGGTATTTTGTTTTAGGTATAGCATAATGTATTGGGGGAGGAGCAGTAAGGGCCACAGCTTACTGGCACAGTATAGATGCCTCCTCAGTATCTAGGGATATAGATTTCCCCAGTGGGTAGGGATATAGGTGCCCCTCAGTGGCGGTTATAGGGGCTCCCAGTGGTAGGGATAATTTGCCCCCGTAAGTAGGTAAAAATGCCGTAGCTAGGTAGGTATTACCCCCAGTTGCAGGGTAGTTGTCCCCCCCGGGATGTAGGGATATAGGATTTAAGCATACATGCCCAATCTCCCGTTTTTGGGGGGGGGTCCCGCATTTTGGGGGCCCCTCCCGCCCCCCCAGGGGGTTGGTTTAAATGGCCCCGGGCACAGAGTAGCGCTAGTCGCTTCTGGCGCCGCCGGGCCGCTCCTACAGGGGGTGAAGCGGCCCTTGCTCCTCCCCCTCCCCCCCCTGTATGCCCCGGGCCGGGGGGTGTGCGCGTACATAAGGGTCGCGGCGCAGGGGAAGTGACGCGCGGCGCAGGGGAGTACGGCGGCGCTCTCATTCCCCCCGCGCCCCTGGGAAAACGTCGGACGGGGGTCTGCGGGGCGGTGAGGTAAGTGGATTTTTTTATTTTATTTTTATTACTTTGGGGGGGTCGCCTGGCAACAATGGGGGCACTACCCGGCAACAATGGGGGCTCTGCCTGGCAACAATGGGGGCTCTTCCTGGCAACAGAGGGGGCATCTACTGGCAACAGAGGGGCACTACCTGGCAACAGAGGGGGCATCTACCTGGCAACAGAGGGGGCACTACCTGGCAACAATGGGGGCACTACCTGGCAACAATGGGGGCACTACCTGGCAACAGAGGGGACATCTACTGGCAACAGAGGGGGCACTACTGGCAACAGAGGGGGCACTACCTGGCAACAATGGGGGCACTACCTGGCAACAATGGGGGCATCTACCTGGCAACAGAGGGGGCATCTACCTGGCAACAATGGGGGCACTACCTGGCAACAATGGGGGCACTACCTGGCAACAGAGGGGGCACTACCTGGCAAACAATGGGGGCACTACCTGGCAACAAAGGGGGGCAGTACCTGGCTAACAAAGGGGGGCAGCTACCTGGCTAACAAAGGGGGCACCTACCTGGCTACAGAGCGGCATCTACTTGGCTACAAGGGGGCATCTACCTGCTGTAAGGGGCACTACCTGCTTATGGGGGTTACTACCTGGCTATAAGGGCATCTACCTGGCTTTCTTCCAAAGCCGTTATGCAGTTAGGTGGAGTGGGTGTGGCTTTTTGAAAGGGCGTGGCATACCGACAAGATGGGCCGCCCACTTGAATCTCCTGCTCTTTCATTTTCAAAAGTTGGCAACTATGCATTTAAGTGCCCCTAGTAGGTAAGTATAAAAGTGCCCCCAGTGGATAGGGATATAGGTGCCTCCTCAGTAGGCAGGGAAATAAGTGCACCCAGTAGAAAGAGATATAAGTGCACCCTTTAAAAGAAAGTAATGGGCACCCCAGAGGTGGTGGGGAACATAGGTTCCCAGCGGGGTAACGGCATTTGCCCCTCAGTGGTGGGGAATATGCCCCTCTAGTTAGGGAATAGTTCCTTTCAGTAGATAGAATAAGTGCCCATATGGGTGGGAAAAAGTCCCCCCCCAGTAGGTAATGATATAGGTGACTCCTCAGAAGGTAGGAATATAAGTGTCCCCCATAGGTAGGTATATAAATGCTCCATTATGTAGACAAGCACTGCAGTCACGTGTGGCCTTTGGTCACAGGTGGCCCTGCTCAAAGTGCCCGCTCTAAGTTTTTTGTGAATTTAAAATCCAAATTCACATTATGTACTCCTGGAATTCCTTCTTCAATCTAAAAAACCCTTTTTTTTTTTCCACCACAGGTATGCTTCTACCTTTGATCCACTACTGTCCCATCCCCCCCCATTTGATGATGCTTCTCCCTTTGACCACTACTGCTCCCCCCTCCTTTTGATGTATGCTTCACTTTGATCCAAAAAGCCCCATCCCTTTTGATGTTTTCTCCTTGATCCACTACTGCCCCATCCTCCATTTGAGTATGCTTCTCCTTTTGATTTTCTGTAGTATAGTCTAACTTGCACAAAATTGCAATTTTCTCTCCCCCCCAATTCCCTGTTGTCATGGGTCCAAATTCCCCTTTGTAATCTCGTTCCTTTCCCCCCCCACTCGCAAATTTAACTTGCTCGACCCCTCCCATTCTTTTAATCTGATACTCTGTTAATGGTATTATTTTTAAGAAAAGCACTGCAGTCACGGGTGGCCTTTGGGTCACTGGCCCTGTCAAAGTGGGAAAATCCAAATTGAACCGGATTGCACAAGGGATTGCGGGGAAACGCTACTTCATCTTTTCCATTTAAAATTTTTCTAAATGTCTGGCACTATTTTTTTCCTTCCCCCATTTTCTCATCCCCACTTTCCTTGCACTAACCGATACCCCCCAAACACCCTCGCTGGGCAATGAGCTTACATCTCCCCCTGCTTTTACCCTCTCCCCTGTCTCTCCCCACCAACCCTCTTCCCCACTTTTAAATGCCCCCCGCACCAAAAAAACCCCCGGCTTAACCCATTGTCTTTCCCCTACTCCCACCTGCTCCCCTCCTTACTGCTCTGGCTGGGGGGACATACCCCCCTAATCCAGGGCCCCCCCGCACTTCCCACCTTTTTGTTCCCCTCTTCTAAACGATGCCCCCAACAAATTTTTAAAAACCCCATCAACCTGAAGCACACCCCTCTGCCACGCCCCCCCTATCCCCCTTTGGGAGCTCTCGGGAAATGCCGGCCCCTGTATGAAATAAACTTTCCTACATACAGACTTATTTAGCTCAAAAAATTTACTCTTCCTTGTCTGACCGAAACTGGCTGACCCCCTCTGACACAGCCTCCCCCTGCTTCTCCTTTGGCGTCTCCAACTACCCATACCCCTCCCCCTGAAACAAGCATGGGGGAGGTGTTGGCCTCCCCCTGTCTGACACTTGTTCCTTTGCCCCTCTTCCCCTCTGCCTTCCCTCACCCCCCCTTTTTTGGGTGCATCTGTCCCATCTATCCCCCTTCCAAACTTAAGGGGGCTGTTTCTACCGACCACCAGGCCCTGTACCGTTTTCCTTGACCATTTTGTTCCTGCTCGCCATTTTTTTTCCACCGCACCCCACTATTATCTGGAGACTTAAAAACCCAAATTGAACCCCCCCACTCTGTTCCAACAAACTCTTTCACTCTATTTTTCCCTTTGACCTCCGTGGCCTCTGGAGCCACTCACAAAATGGACACACACTGGACCCATCTTCACCCCCCTCGCCCCCAATCTGACTTCTAAAACTCCCCCAACCCCCAATCTGACCACAATCTGCTCACCTTTTCCCACCATCCCCCACCCCACCGGGCCCTCCTGCCCACATCTAGTGCACCCCCCAGGAACTTACAAAAACCCAACCTCACACTCTCTCTGTTTTCTCTTAACCTCTTCTCCATATCCTCATTTAATGACCCAACGCAGCCCAACAATTTAAAAACCACACAATAAACCCACCATCCTTGACTCGTCCTCCCCCACACCCCAACAAACCCCAAAATCAACAGACAAACCCCTGGCACACACCCTCCACTAAACAGCTGAGGCGATTTCCAAATTGCGAACGCCGCGGAAGAAAAATCGCTCCACCGACGATTTTCCCTCTACAAAAAACACTACATAAAATTTAAATTGCCCCTCACCCTAGCCAAACGGGAAAACTTCTCCAATCTCATATCCTCTTGTTCAAAACCCCCAGAAACTATTCAACACCTTTAACTCTCTCCTCCCCCCACCACACCTCCTCCCCCCCTCTCCTTTCGCGATATTTTCCCCCTTCACTTTTCAAATCCCCCTTATCAGAGAAAGTTTACCCCAGTCCTCACGCCTTCCTCAAAAACTGCACAACTTCCCCTTAACTTTTTTTTCCCACTTTTACACATGAAAACTTTCCTCTCTACTGCCAAATCCAAACCTCACCCCCTGTAATCTTGCCCCCTCCCATCACATTATCCCAGACCTTAGTGCTGCTTTCATCCCAACCCTAATCTTTTCAACTTATCGCCCCCTGGGGCATTTTCCCCTTCCCCCTTTTAAACATGCTACTGTCATTTCCCCCCATCCTTAAAAAAACCATGTTTACCCCTCCTCTCTGCCTCAAACTATCGCCCCATCTCCTGCCCCCTTTTGCCTCCAAACCCCTCGAGCAGCACGTCTCCCTTAAACGCCTCCCACCTCTCCCCAACCTTCTTTTACCCACTAAAGGGGGTTTCCGACCCAACCACCTCTACGAAACCCCGGAAAAATCCCCAAATGACCTAGCAAGCCAAAGCCTCCCAGGTCTCTGTCCTTCTCCTTCTAGCTTTTCCTTGCCTTTGACACTGTCCGACCAAACCCCCCTTTCCTCACACACCCCTTCCTTGGAATACAGACTTGGCGCTTTTGCCCCGGCTTTCTTCGGCTTACGTTTCCATTCTCGCTCCCACCCCCTCCCCCCGGCCTTTTTTTTTGGGCCCCCCCAGGGGTGTCCGGGCATTTAACTTTTTTTAACAACCTTGGTCTGGGTCAATTTAGCTTACAGGTTTCTTCCCACCTGTATGTGAGAAACCCCAGCTTTATATCTCCGGCCAGATCACCCTCTTCCTCCTGGACCCCAATGCTATCGTCCATTCCCCCTTTTCTCCCCCGTCCCTAAAAAAATGTGGAGAAAAAATTATCATCTTTCCACCGCCCCCCCATCCCCCCCCTGACTTCTATCACTGTCAATGGGTACACTCCACCTCTTCCCAAGCCCGCTCCCTTGGGGGAAAACCCTAAATTTGGCTTGTCCTTAAAACCCACACTCCAAACCCTCACCTCTGCCTGCCCTTCCCCCGAAAAATATCCCCGCATCCTTCGTTCCTCAACTTCGACACCACAAAATCCCGTCCTCCCATGCATCCCCCCCCTTACTACTGCAACACCTTCTCTGGGGCCCCCCATCTAGCCTCTTGTTTCCCTTCAAACCATTCCAACCTGCTCCCGCTTATCCCCCTCTCTCCTCGCTACTCTTCTGCCCCCCTCTGTAAAATCCCTTCCTGGCTACCAATGTCAGCGAATTCTTTCAAGTTGAAAACCAGACCTAAAAGGCCCCCATAACTCTCCCCCCCAACATTCTCCCCAAATTCTCCCCCCCCCATTCCCTCCTCACAGGCCTTTTCCTTTTTCCCCTTTAAAATCAGCTCCTCACATAACCCTTCCCCAAAGACTTCTCTCGCGCTTCCCACACCTTGGAATGCACTGCCCCCCAAAACATCAGACTCCTGCCCCTCTCACCAGCTTCAAAAGCACCTGAAAACCCCTTTTTTTAGATTGCCCAAAAACAATAACCCCGCCTGTACAAAACCCCCCAAAAATGTTGGGCCCCCCCCCCCTCCGTCTTTCCCCCTCCTTGAGATTGTAACCTTCGCGGGCAGGGTCCCCTCTCCCTCTGTACCATTTTTACTCATTTATTTTCATTATTTTACTCACTTTAATATCATGTATGTACCCCCCTCAAAGTAATGCCTGGAATCAAAGGCCTTTAAAATAAAATGATAATAAAAAATAATAATTATGAGGTTATAGGGGCCCCGCAGTAGTTAGGTTATACATCACCCACCCCTTTATTAGGGACACCATGCTCGTAAAAGGGGTTGGGCCCCCTTTGCCTTAGAACTGCCTCAATTCTTCGTGGCAAAAATTTCCCAAGGGGTTTTCAACGATCTCAATTGGTTCCAGGGGCCCAAAGAGTGCCAAGAAAATATTCCCCAAAAAACCATGCCCCCACCCCCCCAGCCGAAAAAGTTTTATACAAGGCAGGAGGGTCCCTCTTTTTAGTTGGACGCCAAATTTTGACCCTACCATCCCAATGTCCAGCAAAACGAGATCACAGACAGGCAAAGTTTTTTCCCTCTTCTACTGTCCAATTTGATGAGCTTGGGCAAATTGGAGCCCCAGTTTTCCCGTTCTTTCGAAAGGGGTGGCCCCCGGGTGGCTTCTGCTTTGGGAGCCCCCGCCAAAGTTTGCCGTACTGTGCGTTCAGAGATCTCTTCTGCCTCCTGGTTGGAACGGGTGTATTTTATCCTGTTTCCTTTCTATCAGCTCGAACCAGTCTGCCCATTTCCTTTGACCCTGGCATCAAAAAGGATTTTTCCCCCACGGACTGCCCCTCACGGAAGTTTTTTTTTTTCGGCCATTCTCTTAAACCCGAGATGGATGTGCGTGAAAATCCCCGGGGATACATTTCTGAAAAATAGAAGCCCTCTGGCACCAAAAAACCATCCCCTTCAAAGGCACTCAAAACACCTTTTTTTCCCAATGATGCCGGGTTTTAATGCAGGAGATTGTCTTGACCATGTCTACAGCCTAAATGCACTGATTGCCCCCATTTTATTGGTGATTAGAAATTTAAATGTTTAACGACAGTTGGGCAGGTGTACCTATAAATGGCCGGGGAGTGATTTACCTTTATAGATAGGTAAATAAATGCATGCAGTAGGTATAAATAAACAAGGAAAAGAGCAGCACTTCCAACACTCAAATATACATATGGGTGAGAACAAAAAATTACCCAGAGTCATGGGTCCATTTCAAAAATCAGGGAAAATTGAAGGTCCAAAGGAGACGTTTCGGCTCAAATGAGCCTTTCTCAATCAAAGTAAAGGTGCCCCCCAAAAATTTTAAGGGATGTTACATGAATAAATTTTAAAAAAGGGTCTCGGCCTATTAGACTCACTTCATACGGGAAAGCAGGCCCCACCCGCCCACATTCATAACATTCTCAGGGTAATGCCGTAGTAAGTAATTGCAACTTCTTCTTTGGATAATAACTTCTTCTTTAATGTGAAACAATTCAACATTCAATATGCAATGTATCAATGTTTTTTTTAGCAACAATTTCACGATAATATCAAAGATAGGAACCCGTAATCCATGATCAAACCATGTCTCCAGCGTTATAGCATAGATGCCAACCTCTCATGGTGTGTGCTGGATTCATCACGGCTGCTCGGCCTACAGCTGACTGTTACGTCCCAACATGCCTGTCACGGGTGCCTTCCCCCGAAACGTCACATGACAGGCATGTTCACATTAAAGAAGAAGTTATTATCTAAAGAAGAAGTTGCAAGTACTTACTACGGCATTACCCTGAGAATGTTATGAAGTACATGAATACTTAAACACATATGCATAAGTGATTAGAGTAACAAAGTTACATAGCAAAATAAGTGAACACATAGTGAATCATGATAAATCCAGTAGTAAAGTACTTTGAACATAAATAGGATTTTCAAATCCAGAAATATACAAACATTATAATAATTTGTAGTTTACATATCATAAGTTATCTATGGGGGTGGAATGAGCTCCTTCTACCTTCATAAGAAAACAATCTTGCATGCAAACGATTTAGATAATAAGTACAACTCCATACGCATATTAGCGTTTTGTCTGTTGTAGTGAGCATGCCCAGAACCCACCAATACACATCAAAACAGAGAATGAACGAAAACGAAACTACCACTAGATGGCGCATATGCACTCCATGCAGAGAAGCTGGGTCAGCCATATTACTACGAGACATAAAGGGAAGATCGCTCCTTAGGGAGAGCACCGAACGAACGGCTTGTAGAGTTTTTGTTTTGCCTTTTCGCCCTTACTTAGCATCTGCATATCACAAGGCATTAGGGAAAGGGGGTGAGAAGCCCACAGCGCCTCTGTTGGTTGTAACAAAAACCTCAATTTGCTTTTGACCACCGAGTCTTGAGAAAGCAAAAATGATTTTTTAGCCAAGCCAGTATCTCTCATCTACAAGCCGTTCGTTCTGTTCTCTCCTTAAGGAGAGATCTTCCCCTTTCCCGAGTACCCGATTGCCTCCCACCACAGCAGCCAAATATCTTCTCTGCTCTGCACGAAGAGGGACAAAAATCCCGAAACAGCGTTGTCTGTAGAAGAGAGATACTCGCTGGCTAAAAATCCTTTTGCTTTCTTCAAGAACTGGTGGGTCAAAAGCAAATTTGAGGGTTTGTTACAACCAAAAAGAGGGCGCCTGTTTGATTCTCAGCCCCTTTCCCATAATGCCTTGTGATATGAGATGCAAGTAAGAGGGGCGAAAAAAAGGCAAAACAAAAACTCTCAAGCCGTTACGTTCGGTGCTTTTCCCTAAGGAGAGATCTTCCTTCCTGAGTACCCGATGCCTCCCACACAGCCAGCCAGTATCTTCTCTGCTCTGCACTGAGAGGGACAAAAATCCGGAAACAGCGTTGTCGTAGATGAGAGATACTGGCTTGGCTAAAAAAACCTTTTTGCTTTCTCAAGACTCGGTGGGGCAAAAGCAAATTGAGGATTTGTTACAACCACCCGAGGGGGCTGTGGGCTTCTCAGCCCTTTCCCATAATGCCTTGTGATATGCAGATGCTAAGTAGAGGGCGAAAGGGCAAAACAAAAACTCTACAAGCCGTTCGTTCGGTGCTCTCCCTAAGGAGAGATCTTCCCTTCCTGGGCTACCCGATGCCTCCCACACAGCCAGCCAGTATCTTCTCTCCTCTGCACTGAAGAGGGCCAAAAATCCCGAAACAGCGTTGTCTGTAGATGAGAGATACTGGCTTGGCTAAAAAATCCTTTTTGCTTTCTCAAGACTCGGTGGGTCAAAAGCAAATTGAGGATTTGTTACAACCAACAGAGGGGGCTGTGGGCTTCTCAGCCCCTTTCCCATAATGCCTTGTGATACGAGACATAAAGAAATGATGAACTCCAGCACCTCAAATAACATTAGTGTTTCTGCAGAGGAGCATCATGTAAAAAGCTTGTGGCGGCCATCTTTGTTATAAGAAACCTTAGCTTGTCAATGTCATATATTATAATGTGCAAAAAGCAAATGCATAATAATAATAATAATCTTTATTTATATAGCGCCAACAAATTCTGCAGCACTTTACAATGTAGAGGGTATAATTACAGACAAAAGACAGACATTACAAAGTGAAAGCTACTTACAGGTGAGACACAAGGTGTGAGGGCCCTGCTCGCAAGAGCTTAAAATCTCTGAGGGTGCCTGTGGGAGACAATGGGGAGAAGTGCTAAATTTACAATGGCCCAGCCATGTTTTACAAATGTTTTTTTTTTGTACTTTATGTAAGGGAGTAGTGGCGGACTCCATTTTGGTTTTTGTACCCCACCCACTTCCTCAGGTTTTAAATCAGTGCAGTGTGCTTTGAAGCAGGTCTCTTCGCTCCCTGAAGTGTGCTGGTCTGAATAGGACCCAATAGAGGTAACGTTAGCGTAGGACCCACTTGCCTGAGGTCCCGGTGAAGTTTCGGAAGTGGGCTTAAGCAGTTCTGGCCAGAAGTGTGAACAAAGAACCTCATTTTTTTCCATATATCCTAGTTAGCAGTAATGCTTTTTCCAAAATTCCTATGTCCTTTTTGATAGTTTCTTTAGTCCATGATGTGCCACTGTTTTTAGAATTTGAATAACTATATGTAGTGTTGAGCGATTACGTTGGCTATCGACATCGATCGATAGTCGATAGTCGGCCACCATCGATAAGGTTTTCGATAGTCGATAGTCGATCATCTCCGATGACCATTAAAGTCTATGGGAGAGCAACAACACCTTCATTCTTACACCCAAACAGGGCTGGAGAAGCTGTAATTAACAGCCACAACAGTCAAATGGATACCTGCTACATCTTAGGCACAAGACTTAGGCTATAAAAGCCACAGAAAAAAAAT
>JAODAL010066017.1:0-17956 GCA_025379985.1 Phyllomedusa bahiana
GTTTTTCCTAAGAGGGGGCCGGCAGTCATTTTCGTGTCAAAAAAAAAACACAAATTGAAAGTTTCCCTTTCTGCATTTTAAAAGCATGGCCCCAACGTTCTACAGCACCCTGCAGGGTTTCGGGTGCACCCCGGGAAAAATAGCTTTTTTTTTTAACATAAATTGGGTTCCGAAGTAATTGGGAAACAAAAGTTATTTTTTGCCGAAAAATTCGGCGAAAGTGAAGGGAAACAAAATTTCGGGAAATTCCGAATCTTTTCCCTTTATAGTGTCCGGGAATAAATTTTAATTTTCGAACCTATTGCCACCTTTAATTTAAAATTTCCCTAAAAAAAATATTTTAAAAAAGGGAAAAAAAAGATCATTTAAAAAGACACAGGTCAATTACTTCAAAATTATACAAAATCTTAAGGGTTTAAAGATTTTCCCCTTTCCCATTCCCCCTAGAAAAAAAAAATCATTATCCCACAAAAAATCCCCCTAAAAGGGGGTTTTATGGAAGCTTTTCAAATTATCACTGTGTAAAAGTTTTCCTCACTGTCCAATCAAAAAAATTTAACTTTTTATTTTACATTTTTAAAAAATTATCCCAAAAAAAATTACTTTAGTTTTGGGGAAACCCCAACACTATATAAAATTTGGCAAGGGACCTCTATGGATCACCACACCCATCTGGATTTTGCAAAATTTTTTACAGGGCCCAAATTTTAAAAAAACCCTATATTTTCAAAAGATTGTCATCCATTTATCAAAAATTTGGGCTAAGAATGTCGATGAAATAATAAAAATTTTTCGGGAAACGGGCCCTTAAAGAAAATAGATACCTTTACACGGGAAAATTAAATAACCACCACCTTTTAATAAAATTTAAAATGCCACCGTCCCCCAAAAACCCACTAAAAAAATTATTTGGGGCTTTAAAAAATTTAAAAAGAATATACCAGGAACCCAAAAACGAAATTATATAAAACCCATGGGGGAAAAATAACATCTTGCAAAAAAAAAAGTTCCCAGGGCCCCCAAATTGTATTCAAAGGAACCCCTAAGAGCCAATTCTAAAGCAAGACTATTTTGTCTGATGACAAGCATTTCTACAAAAAATGAAAAAAAGGAGATAAATTTGTTTTATAGAGGATACAAAAGATTAGAAGTGGAAAAAATAGGTTTGGGGGAAAATTTTAAAAAAAAAAGGGGAAGAAATTTTTTACCCCCCGGGAAAAAGAAATAAATCCCGATAGGTTTATGTTTTATAGCAAAAAATGGGAGAAAGAGTCCCTCATATAGAAAAAAAAATTAAAAAAAAACAATGGCACGTTTTGCCCGTGATTCTTTAAAAATTTTTACCCATTTAGAGGAAAAATCCTAGATTCATTTTATAGGAAAGGGAGAACTATTGGCAAATGATTACTAAATCTGACATTTAAAAAAAAAAGAAAAAGCATCAAACTATCCTGTCTTCGCAGGCCCCTTTTCCTGTCTTTAAATGTCAAAAATTTCCAAATCAATTTTAAAACGGGACAAACTGTTTTCCCATTAAAGGGGCAAAAGGCTTCTCCATAAATGTTAAAAAGGTTTTTTTCAAATTTTAACAGTAAAAAAAGTGATAAATTTTTAAATTTAAAAGCCCAAATTTGGGAAAGGGATTTCAACGGTCAAACAACAAGACCAATTAAAGTTAGACTTTTAAATTGGGGCATCGCTCTACCAAACCGTACATATAGAGATTAAAAAAGGGAAAAAGGCAAAATTTATAAAAAACCCAAAACTAAAGAAAAGAAAAATGGAGTAAACACATTAGACGCCACTTCCCAAAGAAAACCCAAATGGGTTTTGCAGAGTTCGCTGGGGTATTGTGGAACAATACAAGATAGGGAAGGAATTTTTTATTGAAACAACAATATTACTAGGAGGGCCCTTTTGGATTCCCTAGATTAGATACGTTTTAATTCCCAAAGGGCCCCCAATGAGAATTCTCAAATTAAAAAAACCTTTTTTTAAAATTTTGTTTTTAACTATTTTTTTTAAATTTTTTTTTACCATTTCATTTTATTGCATAGCAACAAATGGTTAATTTTCGATTTTAAAAAGGAAAGCACCTTACAACCCTCACACATGCTGAGAAAAGGAGGGGGACCGACTCTCGAAAGTCGCCCCAGGTTGGGTTTCGCCCCCTTTGGGAAAAACTGGGTTTACTCTGCTCATCGCCTGCATGAAAATACGCTCTTGAAAAAGATGGCCCTAACCCACGGTCACACTATGGACGATTTGGTTAAAATGCAAAAAAGGGCCCCATTTGGGTTTTTTAAAGCTTGTATTATAGTCGCTTGAATAAATTTTTTTACTATAATCTACACGTCTGATCTACAATATATACTGAGCGCCGGAACAAACGGGAAGATTTGCCCATATACAGACGTTACCATAAGTGTGTTTCTATTAGAGCATTATAGCATTTTGACATATACCCCATATTTATACTAAAGAGTTACAGGAGGACACTGCCTTTCAATTAGTGGGAAGAGCTAAAAGAGGAAGTGCTCTACCAGGGAGGGGGAGGAGCTACAGTAGGACACTGCCTTTCAATTATGGAAGAAGAGCTACAGGAGGAGGCTGCCTGCAAGGAAGGGGGGGGGGGGGAAAACAGAAGAACCCTTCCTTTCAAACAGGTGGAAGACCTACAGGAGGAGGTTGCCTGACCAAAAAGAGGAAAAGCTCCTTGGCTATGGTGGAGAAATGTAGCTTAATGGAAGACTGACTGTTGTTGCAGATGAAATGGAGAGCAGTACAAACGTGTGCATGTATTAATTATATGAACAAGAAAATAAATAGGGCAATTATTATTGCAAACCACTAAACTGCAGTCACATCTTTCACCACATTTGTTCCAGTGATGTTGGAGTATCGTTATATCCCTGCCAGTCACTTAGCATTGATATCAAATTCATTGCTTACATGACAATAAGCCAATTACTAGCATCAGTGGTCTCTGATTGCATGCACAACATGTAACTGTCTTTGGAGACCCTATAACACTGCATAGGTCACATCTCTACCTTTTTACCTTAAAGATTTAAAGATTTAAATCACAGTGCAATATATGTCCATTAACAGTATCCTACCTATTCTGAGATGTCCCCTCTTGTATGGGCTGCATCAGCTCCTCAGGTCGCTATAGCTACAGACCTGTTTGATCTATCCTGATAGGCTGCCAGCGCTGGTTGCTGTAGCTACAGACCTGGTTTCTACTGCAGTCTAGTAGAAGCCAGTAAACACGCCTCTGAATTCAAAGTGAAAGCAAAAAAACAGGACTGAGGTAAGGTGAATCAATGTAGTGAGACAACCCCTTTAAGTTAGACCTCTGCTTTGACTACACAAAATCAATAATAATATTTATGTAATCATTATGTGTACTACTGTTCCATTTCTGTGAAGGACAAAACACAACCACTGTTCACACCATCCTTTTTTTTAAAGAACAGCACATGAATACAAGTTACATTGGCCGTTACAATCACAAGTTCATCATACAATACTTTGTCCAAATTCATCAGTTGCCAATTGCATGTAGGTCTACAACATCTGCATGAATGAGATTGGAATAACTGAAGCTTAGCAGATATAGAGTAATTCATGTCTGACTAGGATGCTTTGATTTTACTCCTGCATGTTGTAAGATAAACTAAAGAGGCAGTGGATTTCCAGACATGAACAATCAAGTGCCATCTTCATTTAGCAGAAAAGTATACCCACATGCTCAGGATGGTCTATTGCAAAATAAAGCTTACTGTGAATTTAAGTCCATACAAACCCTGATATTCCAAAAATGAGGACTACTTACAAACAAAAAGTCACATGTTTATAATACAATTTTAAAGTAGAAAAATAATATACCAGCGCTATGACTCTGACACTCTAACCTCCAAGAGCCCAACAAGGAAAAGCAGCATTAGTAGCAGGGTGGTGTGCAGCACTCCATAGCAGAGTACACAACATATATTCTTCAAAAGAAATAATCAGGTGTCACACTCACCATTAAAAGTCCTCTTTATTGTAGCTCCATACAGGTATGAACAGCAATAGACAAGTGCACTTTGACTGATGGTCATTTCACATAGGCTGAAGTTCATGTGTCTATTTCTGTTGTATACTTGTATATGGAGCTAGAATAAAGAGAGCTTCTAATGGTGAGTGCCACACCAGATCGTTTCTTTTAATGCACATATTGGTAATGAGGATAGGAACAAAGGTTATATTTGTGTGATCCTTTGTCTCCATTTTAATGTATTAGTTAGTGTAACACCTCGTAAGCCTTTATATTATGGCATGTAAAAGATGCATGTATAACTATACACTCTCAAATGTGTTAACAAAATGCCCGACCCATAATGTGCTTATAGAAATAACCACGGCATAATCCAAGATGGCGCCTCCTTCCTGGAATACACCCCAGGTTCGGACATTCCTGAGCTAAAGGGAGTATACCCCAAATAAGGATGTAACCAATCACAGACTAACAGCTAGGTCCATGTGATGCTTTCTTATCTTGCTAACCTTCGAAAGTTTAAAAACCTGCCATTTTGAGAATAAAGACAGAAAGTGTATTCACAGCAACGAGACATGTTGTGACTTTCTTTCTCAGTGCACCTTTATAATCCTAGGCTAATTTGGAGACACCACAAGGATGTAGATCCCCTTTGAAGTTCCATCCATATTAGGTAATATTTGCTAAAGGATTTGATAAAAAAAAAAATGTGTCACGTTTACTGGCCGCAAAGCCAGAAACGCCCAGGTACAGGAGATCCTCAGGGCCCACCACGGGCAGAGATGGCAGTACTCGCGGCGGGTAGCCGAAGTGCAGGACACAGGTGACGGATAAACGGGGGTCAGTTCGTTGGTGTGCTTCCATAGAGCTAGACCTCTGCTGCTAAGCTGTTGCCTTGTTAACCCCCTAGTTTCCAGAGTGTCTGCTAAGCTGCTGTCTAAAACGTCTGCATTACTCGGCGCTGTCCAGTGACCTTATACCTGTTGAACTCCTGTCGCTGCACCAGTCAGCTATTCCTGCTGTGTAATCTGTTATCACCCTGGGACTGTGCTTCCATTAAACAGCTACTGCATCCGTTTATCTGTCACCTGTGTCCTGCACTTTGGCTACCCGCCGCGAGTACTGCCATCTCTGCCCGCGGTGGGCCCTGAGGATCTCCTGTACCAGGGCGTTTCTGGCTTTGCGGCCGGTAATCGTTACAGTACGAACTGACCATACTAAATGGATCCCGCCAGAGTGACTCTGCCTGACCTGGTAGCTGTAATTAACCGTCATGGCACGCACCTGGAGCAACTCTTCCAGAAGCTACAGACCGCACGTCTGAATGAAGTTGCATCTACGCCAGCTCCACCACCTGCTGTGGTCCCGCCTCCTGCTTCCATGTTCAGTCCCAGGCTGCACCTGCCTCTGCCTGCCCGTTACAACGGAGATCCCCACACATGTCACGGATTCATCAACCAGTGTACCATACACTTCGAGGTCCTGGCAAACCAGTTTCCATCCGATAGAGCCAAAGTGGCGTTTATCATAAGACTGCTCTCAGGTGAAGCTCTGGCCTGGGCCTCACCCCTCTGGGAGAGAGGGGATCCGCTGACAGGGGACATCCAAGAGTTTCTGTGCACGTTCCGGAAAATTTTTGGACAACCTGGGCGCAATACCTCTGCGCCATCTGCTCTGTTACGTTCCTGCCAAAGCGAATCTTCTGTGGGCCAATATGCCATCCGGTTTCATACCCTGGCTTCTGAACTTGCCTGGAACAACGAGGCCCTGGTTGCAGCCTTCTGGGGGGGCCTCGCTGGGCGCATCAAGGATGAACTGGCTGGTCGTGACCTACCCAGTAACCTGGACGACCTCATTGCTCTAGCTACGAAAATCGACATACGTTTTTCTGAAAGAGAGCTAGAGCTTCGCCAGCAGTCACCGCCCTTCCGTCCTCGCAAGTCTTCGCCTCGCCGTGTACCTGCACCCCCAAGTCTACCTCACCAGGCACCTGCATTCCCACAAGACGATCCTATGGAGGTGAATCGGGCTCATCTAAGCCTGGATGAACGCACTCGCCGGCGCAGTCTGAACCTGTGTCTATACTGTGGCAGTCCCAAGCACTATCTAAAGAACTGCCCAGTTCACCCTGCTGCGCCCCGGAAACCTCCATGCCATGGTGTTGTGGGTGAAGTGTCCCTGAATAAAGATGCCTCTGCTCCTCGTCTGACCACCCCATTCACTCTCTGTTATGGTTCCAGTACTAAAATCCAAGTTTCTGCTTTGTTGGACTCTGGTTCGTCTGAGAACTTTATCCACCCGTCGTTGCTTGACAAGTATTGCCTGCCTGTCTCCTGTCTGGATAAACCGCTGCGTTTCTCCTCCATCAACGGGGAGATCCTGAAAGAACCAGTCCGCTACCGTACCAAACCTCTGTCTCTGCGAACTGGAAGCTCTCACCAAAAGGACATCTCGTTCTACATTTTGCCTAATGCTTCTGTTTCTGTCCTGCTTGGCCTACCGTGGTTCCAGCGTCACAATCCATCTCTGGATTGGAAAACGGGTGAAGTTCTCCAGTGGGGCGAGCCATGTCATTCTCGCTGCCTGAAGCTTGCCCATCTTGTGCAGTCTCGCCCACCCGTTACCCTGCCCGTTTCTGCTGTGCTGCCTGAAGAGAACCCTCAAGCACAAGAAGAGCTCCTGGTCTGTAAAGACATCTCTGTTTCCCACCCACCTCTCCTCCTGTCTACTGATTCTGCTTCTGCCCCCCAGGTTCAAGAAGTAATTCGGGACTCTCTGGACACATCCTCTGAAGACAGTTCCTGGAATACCAAGGAGGAGGTGGTTACCCCTAGCCATATTTGGGGTACCCAGCTAGCCCGGAGGCGAGTGCTTAAGGGGGGGGGGTACTGTCACGGATCGTGCCGTGGCCCGTGCCCTTGTGTCTGGGCCCGCTGTGGCTCCCTGTGCGGGGCTTATAGCGGCAGTGCCAGTTTGCTCTACACCTGCTTCTGCTCAGCGTTACTCACCTGGTCCTGCTTCCACGCATGTCCGTCCTCTGTGGCTTCCCCAGCATGTGTGTGCACCCCATAGGGCGCGCGCGCGCCAGCCTGCGGATATTTATGCACACAGTGCTCCTGCTTCCTGCCCGTGACCTCTGACCCTTTCCTTCATAAGGAACTTCCTCCCTGGACTCTGGGTCAGTTCGTTGATGTTCTTCATTAAAGCTAGACCTCTGCTGCTAAGCTGCTGCCTTGTTAACCCCCTGGTTTCCAGAGTGTCTGCTAAGCTGCTGTCTAAACGTCTGCATTACTCAGCGCTGTCCAGCGCATCTTGTACCTGCTGAACTCCTGTCGCTGCACCAGTCAGCTATTCCTGCTGTGTAATCTGTTATCACCCTGGGACTGTGCTTCCATTAAACAGCTACTGCATCCGTTTATTCGTCACCTGTGTCCTGCACTTCGGCTACCCGCCGCGAGTACTGCCATCTCTGCCCGCGGTGGGCCCTGAGGATCTCCTGTACCAGGGCGTTACTGGCTTTGTGGCCAGTAAACGTGACAAAATGTATATCATAGAACTGAATACAGAGCAACTTTTGACAAACTGTGCTGTATCCTGATGCTAATGGAAGATGGGATGAACCTAAGATAAAGCAAGAAAGCCATAGAGAATGTACAGTTGAAACCAGAAGTTTACATACACTATATAAAAAGACACATATGCATGATTGTCTCACTATCTGACATGAACACAGAAAAAACCTAACCCTGTATAGGTCAATTAGGATTACCAAAAGTATTAATATTTGCCAAATGCCAGAAGAATGAGAGAGAGAATTTTAAAGGCATTTTTATTGCTTTCTGCAAACTTAAAAGTTTACATACATTTCATTAGTATTTGGTAGCATTGTCCTTAAACTGTATGACTTGGGTGCAATGTTTTGGATATCCTTCCACAAGCTTCTCACAATAGTTGGTAGGAATTTTGGCCCATTCCATCTGACAGAACTGGTATAACTGAGCCTTGTTTGTGGGTCGCCTTGCTTACACCTGTCTTTCCAGCTTTGCCCATAAATTTTCAATAGGATTGAGATTAGGACTTTGTGATGGCCACTCCAAAACATTGACTTGGTTATCCTTAAACCAGTTTGGCAGTATGCTTTGGGTCATTGTCCATTTGGAAGACCCATTGCCGCACAAGCTTTAACTTCCTGGCTGATGTCTGAGATGTTGCCTCAGTATTGCGACATAATCTTCTTTCTTCATGATGCCATCTATTCTGTGAAGTTCACACGTCTGCAGCAAAATAACCCCACAGCACGATGCTACCACCCCGGTTTCACATTTGGAATGGTGTTCAGTACTCATTTCACTGTGGATAATGACACAATCTTACCAGCTTCTGCCAGCATCTTCACAGGGTTTCTTTGCTTTTATTCTTGGGTTGATATACAAATATCGGATCAAATCACGTTCTTCTCTGAGACACAGAACCCGTCTCCTCCCTGAGCGGGATGATGGCTGGATATTCCCATCTTATTTGTACCTGCGTATAATTGTTTGTACAGATGAACGACGCAGGTATCTGGAAATTGCACTCAAGGATGATCCAGACTTGTGCAAGTCCAAAATTCTCTTCTTAATATATTGGCTAATTTCTTTAAACTTTCCCGTGATGTTACACACAGAAGCAGTGTGTTTCTGGTGGGAAAATACATTCACAGGTGTGTCTCTAATTAATTCAGAAACTTCCAAAGACATGACATCATCATATAGACTGTCCCAAAATTGTTCAAAAACATAGTAATCCTAGTATATGTAAACTTTTGACCTCGAGAAAGTTATAAAAATGCCTTAGAAATTCTCTTTCTCGTTATTTTGACATTTGGCAAATATAAATAAATGTGGAAATCCTAACTGACCTAAAACGGCAAAGGTTTATTCTGATTTCATGTCAGATAGTGAGAAAAACTTGCATATGTGTCTTTTTATATAGTCTATGTAAACTTCTTGTTTCAACTCTACCTTCTCTGCATCTTCCCTGTCCCGTGTTAAAATACATACATGTGGTTTTATGGCAAAAAGAGATTATCAAAAATGGAAATCTATTTAAACTTTTAGAATATGAGTACATCACATTAAATTAAAGAAACAGAGGTTTCTGCAGAGTTAAAGTGGACTAACAAGACTACATCGATACATTAGAGTCCATGATATGCACCATGCTAGACATTTTGACTAAATTGGGCTGTACAGCTTACAGATCCAATGAAAAAGTTCTGGTGGGCACTGTTTACAGATGGTTAGCATGTGATGACTGCAGTCAATAATTAGCCCAAGTAGTCATGTGCCATTCCATTAGCATTACTTCTCAGTGATGCTAATTTAATGGCTGCTTTAGTCAAGTGCTGACCACCTGTAAACAAAGAACACAGAGAAAGCCGTATCTTAATACTAGATTGGGAACAGATTTTGATAGGCTTTTTTAATACTATTGCTCTTTTTTTCTATTAATTGGACAAAATGTTCAAGTTTACTATCTACTTGTAAACATTTTCCAAATCTTCTGTTTTGTTCCTGTTTCCAACTGAGTGTGACATCACTGCTGCAACCAGTGATTGGCCTCAGTGGTCACATGCCACTGTCTTACATCACCGTTCAGAGCTGATCTCTTCTGACCGGTGAAGTAAGCATGTGTCGATGATTTACTGCAGCAGTGATGCCCTGTTTGGCACACAACAGAACCCCCTGAGAGCTAGTGCTAGAACATGAGTGAGGAAGAAGGTAAGTACTATATTTTAAATTTGGGCAGCAGTACCTTATTATTATATTTTTAAATAAAATGGACAGTTTCTTTAAGGGATGTTTTTATGTCTTACCACAAGGAATATAAAAAAGGACCTCAAATTATAGATCAAGAAATTATGCTCAAGAAAAAGACCACATACTCTATAGAACACTCTATAGCAAGCAGCTTAAATCTTATTATAATTTACATTATTTAAAGTAAAAAACATAGAGCAATGAGAAATTTTTAAATCAAGCTTTTGTCCTCTCTGTACCAGTATCTCGTTGCATATTCAGACAGGCTTCGGGGCATGAAACTTATCCATTCGTTGACTGAAAATGCTGAAGTTGCCTCTGAGTCATGCTATAATAAGGTATAGCACTACAAAACTGCAGGGTTACTGCCATTTTTAGGAGATTTAAAAATAATTCCACCATTGGGGAAAAGATAAGTACTTCTAAATATCTAATATAATCTCATGTTTCTTGTTCTTATGCAGCTTTATATTTTAGTGCATCACACTGGATATGTTTACAATATCAGTTACTTATTTAATAAAAAACATGTATAAAATAAGTCTTAAATAGATACATTCAGTGGACATGGGATATAAATGTGTTCTAAGGACTTAAATGGAGTCTAAAGTTGTTTTTCCATATTTAGTTATTTCCTCTTGTATATAAAGTACTAATATATTCCAAAGTGCTGTATAAATATTGCCACTATTCCTGCCAGTCCCTGTTTCCAATGGGGCTAACAATTTAATTTCCTTATTTTAGTTATACTAGCACCTATTTACCTATCAAATGTGGAAGGAAACCCATCAAGTTCAGGGAGAATGCATAAACTCCATGTAGATGTTGTCTTGGTCAGACTTGAACCTATGACCCCAGTGCCACAAGGCAATGGTGCTAACTATGGAATGACTAAGACTCTTGAATTTATAAGGCTAGGTCCACACAGCAAAGTGAAAAAGCTGTCCAAAATCTGACAGCATTTTCACTTTGCTGGACTGCGCTGCACCACCATGTTTTTTGCATGGTTTTTGTGCAAAAACCGGTGGTCAGAATTTGGATTCCCGATGGCCCAGTACATTAGAGCTGTGGGAATCCGACATCGTTCCCACGGAATATAGAACATATTCTATCTTCCGCCGGATGTTTTTCATTTTTGGCTTCCCTCAGTAAAAAATCTGTGCTGTGTAGACTACAGCACAGATTTTCTATCGAGGGCCACAACTCACAGGCTACGGTTAGGTTTTTCAGCAAATTCAAAATACTGAATCCGCTGCAAAAACGACCAAAATCCTGTGCTGTGTAGACCTAGCCTAAGATGTTCCAAGTATAGTGCTATAACAGACTTTGTGTAACTTAGAATATAGAAAATCTATAAACAGCACAAAAAGCTCAAAAAAATTCTACAGATAAAGCAAAATCAGAAAGCAAAAAAATAATTGGGGAAAAAAAAATTTAATCAAAACATTAGCATCATGCCTATGTGTCATCACCTGAAAGATAAAACAATCATAAAAGGATTTATGGTGAGGGGTTGTGATGAAGGGGTAAAACTTGTAATTATTTTCAGGTCAGTCTTGAGTGCAGCATTAAGTTTGTTGGGATATAAATCAAGATAAATCACTGAGCTAGAAGACATGCACATAATAACATGTCTCATTCAACATTCATACCTTGCAGGTATATCTAGAAGAAGCTTGGTGATAAGAACATATTTTAGGAAGCTACCTTAAGAAAATAATAAAAATCTCCAGGAAAAGGTGTTAAAAGGAAAGATCATGGGAGAAATGTATGTTACTTTTGTACTAATGATGCTGGTATCATTATGTTGAAAACTCCCACGTTGAACTTGTGTTTTCAGCTTTTAACTTAAAACATATTGTTCTGTATTGCTAGATGTGAAGAAAAATATACACTGGTTTACATACAGTATATCAATACTCTTTAACTCTTATACAGTCTAAAGTTAGACAAGACCATCTTAAAATATGCCACATTTATCATAGTGTTCAGAAATCTGGCACAGGTTAAAACGGTCTAGTCTAATGTTACACCTTCTATAAATTGGCCTACTTTAAGCCACGAACTGCAACAAAATGGCGCATTCTTTTATTGCACAGTGTTGCATGGCAAATCCCCCCTTTTTTCCAGGCAGCTCTGCCCTGTTATCAAGATCACGCCCCTTTTGTCGGACGAGGCGCAAAAGTGTCTAGAAATTGTCTAAACACATATTAAAAGTGGTATAAATCATGTACGCCACTGTATGCCACAAATTGGGACAGGATTCCAGTGCAACTACCTTGATATGTGTGTCCTACTACATATTCATGCAGCCTTTAACCTTAACATGACAAAACAGGAGAAGTGGATAACATCGATAATTTTGTTACAATGACACCTGTCTAGTGGTGCACCATATGGACAGTCAGCAAAGTTGATGTTTTAGAAGTAAAAATGTACAAGTGTAAGGATCTCGGTGACTTTGACAAGAGTCAAATTGTGAAGGGTAGATGGCTGGGTCAGAACATCTCTGAATGGCAGACTTTGTGTGGTGTTTCCAAAATGCAATGGTTAGAGTTTACTAAATATGATCCAAAGGAGGACAACCATTGAACCAGTGACAGTCTCATGGCACCCAAGCAGGCCGGGAACAGTCTCAAGAGAGCAGGGGAAAATCCCGTTGTGTTCCTGATCATGGTTTGCCCTTTGACAAGTTATGCCACTGAAAATCACTGCTTTTCAGGGAGAAAGGCAGCAAAAGAAAGTTAGAAATCAAGAGTTATGTGCAGACATGTTCTGACTGTAGGATGGGCCCCAACAATTAACTCCCTTGGTGGGCCCCAAGAATCAACTCCATTGGTGGGACCCAAGAATCAAGTTCACTGGAGGGCCCCAAGAATCAACTCAACTGCTGGGCCCCAGTCTGACAATACGCAAAAGGCTAATTGATGTGCATGGAGAATAAAGGCTAAACTTTCAGGGACATCCCCTCTGGAATGACATGCTGATGTTTGAAAAAGGAAAAAAGTTTTTTTTTTGTTTTTAACAGCGACAGAACAAAATTCTGACCAGTGACTGTCATCTGTCGCCCACATAGCTGTTCTACTGTAGGTCTCAAAGAGGCTACTTCCTGCTACAGCCTGCCCTGTCTTTATGCCACTTGCAGGGTTGCACAAGTCATGTAGAAAGAAGGCTATTTACACTTCTGTGGATCATGTGTTGCTATGCCACTGCCTTTCACAAATATATACTGTGATTTTTTTTTTTTTTTTTAAAGGGGTTTTATGGAGTACATCTTTTGTAGAAAATGTGTCAAATTCTTATCGTATTGGATTTGCCTGTTCTCCTCTGGGTTTCTTGTATTCTAATATGAACCACTTTTGCCAAATACACCTACAGGATGTGTATTCACAGAGGTCTATGCATCACTGTTGTGAATGTAGCTAGTGTTGGACTGGAATTCTTGGGGCCCACCAGCGGAACTACATCTGAAGGTCTATGTCCTATGTGTGTAGAAAATATTTAGTTTGGTTATAAAGTTATAAAGTATTGTTATCATTACACAAACAGGACATTTAATCAATATGACACTGGCAAGTCAGAGCCATGGTGCAGAACAACATATGGCCCCCTGTCTTATAATTTGATGAGAAGTAGGTTATAGCCATAGAGCATGTGCTCTGCAAAGAATCCTTCCCTAGTCTCTTTACCATTAATAGTATTGCACTTCAAATTCAGATCAATGTTAAATACAAATCGAATAATCAGCTTAAATCACATTTTGGCAAAAATTGCCAAAAAATACACCCTAGCCATAATCCTTAATTGGAAATGGAGTTAATGGTTAAAGATTTTATGTTTCTTTTACATCTTAACATATGATTAAACATCCTTTTCAGTCCAGCAAGCGACCAGACCGTAGGTGCCACAGAACTGTAAGTTAACATATTAAATGACATGAAAACCCTAACACCAATTAAGGGTTAAGGTTAGTTATGCTGAAAATACTAAAGTGAAGGATTTGAATGGGTGTGTGTATGCCATAAACGTCAAAGATGGGAATAATGCTTTAAAAGAAGAGAATGGAGTTGGGCATACCATCTATGCAACCTATGCAATTGGCCTATAAAAGCAATGAGCAGCATAATCCATTATCTTAAATTACTTGTAAGGAGCCGAGCTGATACATTTCATAGCTGATAATTACTGGTGAATTATGAGAGACATTAGGAATGTGCTTCTATGATCAGCTATTGTCGAACAAGGGGCCCTACTAATGTTATACAGGGGCCCACGACGGTCTGTGTCTACCCCAAGAAGGGAATCTGGTAACTTTAATATACACAATAGTTACATTTCCATTTTGACTATTGATTTTATATTTTATTGTATGAAATTTATAAATAATCATTTAAATGAATTCAGAAAAAACTAATGGAAAATAATTTACATGCACTATTTATATTAGATAATGGACTTTAAGATTTTGTTTTACAGGAAATAATAAAAATTAGCATGGAAACTTTATGAATGCTGGTGCCATTTTTGCATATCTTTAGAGCATAATTATTTAGCAGCCATTTTGGGCTAATTATTGTCATTAACAATATGAGTCCTGTGAGAGCATATCAATTAAAAGATGCACAGCTGAACTTTCAAATGAGTAAATAATTTAGTTTGGGAAAATGACTGAAAACAGCAGGATAACAGTCAAAAGGGGAACAATTATTTTAATGCTTATTTGACAAATGAGTAAATGTTTTTTAAAAACTTTTATTACAGCACCCCCTACTGGTGAAAAAAATAGAATTCCTCAACATTTTTAAGTGACGTGAAGTTATGCATGTTAAGGAGATAATTTGTCTGAATGGAAGGTGATTACGATATGCATTGTTAGCTAAAGGAATGTTGCCAGTGGGATGTAATTATGGAAATAAATAAAGCAAACAAAGTGTATATTAAAAAGATGATTCATTTAAGTCATATGCAAAATTGTGATACTGTACAACCATATATGTGAAGGTGATGTACATAAAAGCTCTATGAAATCAAATTTAACCTTTGTGTAAAGTACTAAGGATGAACTGAAACCCCTCACCTCTATCCCCCCCAGGGAAAAAATGTTAAAAAGGTAGAAGTCACCTGCCAAGAGCAACAAAATCATGAATGAACACAAAGAAGGTTAATGTCATGTTTAAACACGTGAGATCCATTTTGCAGCACTGAACAAAATTCCCAGTAGGTGGGTCCATAAGTTAGGCTTATCGTAATTATAGGGGCAGGTTTTTACATGCACATTCTTTTCTGCTGCCTCAGTAAGAAATCTGAGCAGATCATAACCTGGAGGGATAACGTATCTGCTGCATTGTTATTTTCTTATTTTAAACTTTTTCTAAGTGACACAAAACCTAGAAAGGTATGTGATGCATATGAAGACAATAATCTAAAAAAGGAAATTAACTTACAATCTTCAATCATACTTCTTCTGTAAGTTTAGAAATGAACTAAATAATCATCTCTGTCTTCCCATGACCCTTTGTAATCAGAAAAGTTATGGATTATTTGCTCACAGTTACATTTACTTACAAGCTGCTCTAAACAAAGTTACCAATGACCAAGAAACTGCTAAAGCATCACACCACTACTCTGTCTTTCTTCTCTTAGACCTGTCCTCTGCCTTGAACACTGTTGACCACTTCCCCCTGCTACGAATTCTCTCATCACTCAGCATCATGGAGTTCCTGGATCTCCTCATACCTCACTGATTGGATGTTTAGCATTTTTCACTCTCACACCACCTCCTCTTGTCCTCTCTATGTTGGTGTCCCTCAAGGGTCATTCCTGGGTCCTCTACTCTTCTCTATCTACACTCTTGGCCTGAGTCAACTCATAGCATCACACGGCTTTAAGTACCACTTATATTCTGAGGACACCCAACTTTACATCTCTGGCCAAGATATTAACTCTTTACTCTCCAGGATCCCAGAATATCAATTGTCCATTTCCTCCTTCTTCTCCTCCCGTCAACTAAAACTAAATGTGTAGAAAACTGAATTCATCATCTTTCCACCATTCCACTCTATCCCCTCACCTGATCTAGCTATCACAGTCAATGGCTTTACACTTTGAATGGTCCTGGTAGTCTGCTGGTTTGGCATAACCTTTGACTTCTCCCTATCCTTCAAGCCACACATAAATGCTCTTACCTAAGTCTGCCGCTTCCACCTGAAAATATTTCTGCTTGTTCCTTAATATTGATACTACAAAAAAGCTAGTCCATGCCCTTATCATCTCCTACCAACATCCTACTCTGTGACCTTCACTCTAGCACTCTTGCTCTCCTTCAATCCATCTTTAACTCCACATCTTTACTCGAGACTCCTCTGCCTCTCCCCTCTCCCAAAACCCAATCACTTCAAACCCCACTGCCCAAAAAATTTCATTTAAAGTTCTAACCATGACATCCCGGGCTTTAAAACTTATCCCCCCATACATCTCTGTCTGAGTCTTCAGATATCTGCCCTCACACAATCTCCGTATCTCACAGGATGTTTTTCTCTGCTCTCTTCTTTTTAGCATCTCGTACAACCTTTTCCCCCAAGTTTTTCCCCTTTTTGCATCTGCCATATTTGGAACTCACTATCACAACACTTTAGTCTCTACTTCACCTTCACTAGTTTTAAAAGCAACTTAAAAAAAATCTATTTAGGAGCCTACAATGTACAACAACCCTCCTGCCACCATTCCACATGTCTGCTCCTCACTAGTGTTGAGCGTTTTTTTTTCGAAAAAGTTGAAATCGGGAAGGTTTTTTTTTGGTTTATCGAAATTTCCAGATCTTCCCATAAAATTAAAGGGTTTAAAAATGAGATCAAACTATTAAAAACCCCGCCTTTTTTGGGGCCTTTTCCCGTAAAATTTTGGGGGCCAAAACAAATCATATTATAGAATAGGCAGGGGAGATGTGTGTGCGACGTCATGGGGCCCGGGATGTGTAAAGGGGGCGATTGGCTTTAAAAAAACAATGACCTCGTTTTTTTTCATAGAAACCCGCGTTTCCTGTTTTAGCCTCAGTGTCTCTCCCGTTTATAGGGAAAGGGCGTGCGCTTTTGCCTTTTGGCCAAAACAGCGCAAACGAAATTGTCTATTTTGCACAGAGAAACCTCTTCTATTTTGCTGTTTATTCCCTTTCCCCAATTTTGTTAGTTTTGAGATTTTAAAAAAATTTTTTGTATTTTTCCCGGGGAATTTTAAAAAACAGCATTTTAACCGGTTTTTTAAAATCACGGGAGGGAGCGGGGGGGGGGGGGGGGCCCCCCCGGGCGAACCAGACAAGCCTTTTTCTATAAAGAACATTGGATAAAGTTCACCAAGGGCTTAGTGTAGAAAAATTTTAGTGGGAAAAACTTTTTTATTAAAAAGGGTTTGGGTATTGAAAATTTCCTGGATATTGGGCAGTCTTTAACTTTTTATTGGATAAACCCTCATTTTCTTTAACTGCAGGTCTCTTTGTTAGCTGCAAAACTCCAACCCTTTTTTTTTTCGTATAAATTTCAATAGGGTTCAAATTTTTCCCATTAAAAACCTGTGACTGTTTTTAATTTTTAAAAAAACCCTTTCACTTAAAATTTCAATCCCGCAATCTTGGTCGCACTCAGCCCCGGTTTTTTTTGTTGCCCCAAAAAAACAGTGTATCGTACGAAAACAACAAAAGTTACCCTGGTTTTTTTATTTTGCGGGACCCGTACTGTTCATTGACGCAGCATCTAGTAAATCTTAAAAAGGGAATTCTATATTTTAAACCCCAGGTGAATTTTTAAAAAGGGGGCAAAAAATCCGTGTATTATACGAAAAAAATTTAACCCGATAGTGTTTTTTTACTTTTTTTCGCACCCAGTACTGTTCATTGGGCGCAGCATCCCACGTAAATCTTAAAAAAGCAATTCTATATTCACCACAGGGGGTTGGAAAAAAATGCCCCAAAAAAAACAGGTTTTTTGAAATCAAAACATAACAGTTTTCGTGTTTTTTTACTTTTGCGCACCCAGTACTGTTCCCTTGACGCAGGGATTACGGGAAAAACCCTTTAAAAAAGCAATTTTTTATATTACCCCAGGTGAATTGAAAGGTGCAA